>JAXBDA010002029.1:0-47080 GCA_036023075.1 Gaultheria prostrata | reverse complement strand
TACAATCACAGAGCCTATACAACATAGAAAACCAAAAAGCCCTAAATTCTACAATAAACAAAACTGAAAAGCCCTAACTTTTTTTTTCTTCAAAGAAGAACATAAAAAGAAATGGGAAAAGTTGCTGCTGGTTGGGGTAGGAGAGAGAGAGACTTACAGAGTTATAGGTGGTGTGGTCTTCAACAAGAGGCGGAGGAAGTTGCAGGAGTTAATTCGATGTACGCGTATGTGTGTTTGCGAGGTGATGAGAGAGTGATGGTGGAGCGGACATGGAGGGAGGCCGGAGATGGGGTCGTCGGAGAGGACCCTCGCCGGAGAGGTAGATGCCTGAGCAGTAGTTCTCTGTTAACGACCGATTACAGAGGAAGGGAGGGAGATAACGATGATGACAGGCAGAGAAAGATAACGTCGTGTGAAAGAGGGGGTGGGAGGAGAGAGAGTAATCTAATCTCAGCCCTCCATTTCAAGGGCTGAGATGGAGTGTCTAAAATTGTGTTAAAATTTGTGTCCCCGGATCCGGTCCCTTATAGGGATGTATATGTATAATATAGTATATGTAGTATGTATAACTGGGTACGGGGAGGGTATGTGGCGGGTACGGGTATTCGGGGGTGGGAATTACAAAATCATCCCCGCTCCATATCCGAGTGGATTTTCTTCATATCCTACTATACCCGCTATTATTGGGGAAAATTTTGGGTGATCCTCGCCTCCATATGAGTGGGGCGGGACGGGGCGGGTATCCACTGGATATGAGAAAATTGCCATCCCTAGGTGGCTCTAGAATTTTTGTAACAGGATATGCAAATTTAACTAGACTCTAGTAGCTTTAGTAACAAATAAGACCCACAAATAATGCAATAAAGAATACTTTGCAATTTTATAATTATCCTACGACCTAAGGCTTTGTTTGGTTCCATTTTTCTCACCTTTTCAAAAAAAAAATTCAAAAAGAATCTTTCTTTTTCTAATCATTTTTATTATTTCTCACTCTACTCATTACTTCGTTATTCTCATTCTCTCCATATCTCTCTCCAATCATTAACTCATTATTTTGATTTCCAAAAATCCAACCAAACACTATCTCAAAAAAAATTCTCAAAATTTTCTTTTCAAAACCCATCCAAACACATTCATATTTTGAGCTAAATAGAGTAAAATAAGGACATTGATCCACTAATGTCATTTCAAGAGAAATGATGCTGAATAAATTGACAGATACCTATTTGAAGATATGCTCTCTTATTTTTGTCCCTTATCATTAGGATGGTTTACAGAAAATGTTGTCATAATCTTGCACCCAACCGAAGATTGTCAACTCAACAGTTTTTTGCTTACAAGAATTTTAAGTGTTGCTACTGACAAAAGTCTTCGTAAAAATAAATAAATAAATTTGTCCCTTAGGGCATCTTCAGTAACACCATTAGTGTAAGAAGTAGTGGAAGAATTAGTGTAAGTAACAAATATTTTCTCTTTTTTGTGTCCCAATGGTGGAGTTAATGTCATAAAATTTTGTGGTAGACTTAAGTCAGTGTAGAACTGTAATGGTACCATTATTTCTTACCTAAGTGGGGCCCTCACGTTAAAGGGGAAAAAGGTGCAGCGCTAGAAGAGAGAGAAGAGAAGAGAGACAATGGGGGAAGAGAAAGAGAGAGAGAGAGGAAAAAGGTACAAGGCCCCACCTATATATCTTGTCCGCTGGCCCCCCTATTTTTTATATGCACATATACTATTTGTGTACTTTTTTTTCTCTTTAACAATACCATTGCAATACTTCTTACCTTAACAATATATTTTGTCATAACAACACAAAAATAGGACCCACTTCTTACACTTTTGTATCATATAAAACCACATTTTTATTATAACGATTGGAGATGCCCTTATTCCATTAACTGAACAAGCAAAAAGCTACCTATAATATCATTAAATCGGTAAATTTAGATTGGAAGCAATGAAGTATCCAGTGAGGTAACCTATATTTTTGTATAGATATAACCCTCGAGCTCACTAACGTAAAAATTAAAAATCGAGGGTACTTTTGAAATTTTTCAAAATTTGTAAATGCAATGATTATTACTTAGTGGCATGGGCGGACACACTAATGGGCAAGAGGGGTCACCTGACCCTGCTGGATTAAAATTTTCTATAGAGATGTACATATTTTGGTAATTTTATCTCAATACCTTTATACGCTATTCTAAATTTTGCCCCAAGTAAAATGAAATATTTAAAACCTTGCTCTAATGGTTTCCCGAATCTCCCCTGATGTTTTCCTTTTTTATGACCCCACCATTTATTAACACTATTCCTTGCATGCAAAAACACAGATATAGAAGTAATTTTTTTCTTTTTTTGTGCTCCTACTATTTTTTAACTCCCCTCATTCTCTCACTCTCTCCATTTGCACCAAGTAACACGACATACCATTTTTTGCTTGTACATAGTGAATAGCTCTTTTGGTTTAGTATTCTATGTACTCTATCCATTAGTCTCCAACAAAAAGACATGCAATTTACAGACAAAAAAAAAGGTATTTCATTTAGTTCAGAATTTTTGAATTTTCTCACCAATTTAAAGAACTAATTGGAAGATATTTTATTTATTACGAATAAACTCAAAAAAATCGTGTCCGAAAGTACTTTAATTTTTATCTAAAAAACGTAGTTTCATAGGGGATCATCAAAAATTAAACGAATGGAGTATATGATGTAGATTCTTGACCCCGCTGATGATAAATCCTGCATTCACCCCTGCTTAGTGGAGTGCTCATGCGGAAAGAGTACGGTTTCAAGATTAGAAGATACCTAAAAGTGATCATTTTAATTATTTACATTCTATTACTCCGTATTTGCAAAGATAAAGTAATTACAGACGATGTGATCCAAATTAAATGGCTCAAGTGGAAAAGAGCTATTGGTATATCATCCAACAAGAGGATACCTAAATTAAAAGAGAAATTCTATAAACTGTCATAAGAGGCAAAATGTTGATCTACCAATAACGAGAAATGAGCATGATAAGTGTAAATGAAATGAAAATGCTGAGATGGATATATGGTAAGATTAGAAAAGATAGAATTAGAAATGAAACGATTCGCAAAGTATATGATGTAATTGTATTGAGAGAATTTTTTGGTACCAAGTGGCTACCACGTAGCCTTGGCTACGTGGTACCTGAACGTTGTATTCAGACCGTCCAAAAATGTATTAGACAGCCTAGATTTAAACCCGCTCTCTCCTCTCTCTCTCTCTCTCTTCAAAGTCCAAATTGAAATAGGCTGCAGGATGTGCGCTTACGGATACCACGTGGTACACGCTCGGCACTGAAAACTCGTTCATACCCGAAAGCAAGAAGAATTACAGATGTCCAGCTCCACCAGGTCCAAACCCGGAAGAGGTTCCAACCCGGTCAAACCTACACCGCTCTTTTTCCGACCAAATCCCCAAATACAGCCACAGAAAACGCCCTTGTTATTGTAACCCTGTCCCTTTCCTTCCTTCCCTATTCAAACACACACAGCGAGATATAGAGAGAGAAAGAAGAGAGAGAGAGAGAGAGAGAGAGAGAGACCAACCACAGTCCCCAATATTAATTCACTTTGCTCAAAAGCAAACACTCCGTTCAAAACCACCATCCCCATATTCTCCATTCGGGGCATCTACCGTGTGCCGGACGGAGTATATGCTCAACAAATTGAAGCAATGTCGTAGCATTTGGATCTAGAATTTTTTGAGGCAATTTTCAACATGGGATCGAGCAGCAGCAAAGCCAATGCTGCTTCGGCGTCGACGTCATCGTCGGTGCATTCCGGTGGTCGGAGGAGTCGATCCAGAGTGTTCCAATCTTCGTGTCTTGGACCGCCGCCTGGATCGAACGACAGTGACGATGACGAGCAGGTAGCTTTTTCTTTTTTACCCTCTCTCACTTCTATGCGTAGATTTCATCTTGGGTATCGACATTATATGGTTGCACATGTAGACTGAATTTGATTGAATTTTCAGTTGCAAAATTGAAAATTTGGCACGTCTAATGATTCACATGCTTCGGTTTTGGGTATGAATGAAAAATCAAGCTAGGTTTGTACTACATTACTGTTGTATAGGTAAAAAAGATTGTGGTTTTGACATTAAAAGCTGTTAACTTGCCAAAGCGCGTGAATTATTCGGTGCTTCACATAGTTGAGGACTTGTAAATTGACCTAAAACCATAGCCAACAGAAATTGGTTACCCATCTTTTACTACTGGGCACTAATGAAAATCTTCATTTCTATTTCAGTTATTTATCATTGTTGTTCTTTCAGATAGGTGTTAGGCATTAAACTTTTAGTTGTTTATCCATCTTTCACCGCGGGGCATATGTAAAATCTTTAGTTCGAGTTCAACTGTTATCATTGTTGTTCTTTCGGATAGATCTTAGGCACTAAACTTTTGAGGTAGAAGTTGAGGGTTAGCACTAGTCTGTAAACAAGAGGGGTGGGGCTTATGTTCATGGACTCAACGTAATATTCTGCATCTTCCACCTATCCCCATTCGAACAATCGTAGAATATGTTGCCTCGCTTCCCTTTTAGTCACCCCCATTACATTGTGTTGTGGGTGCAGTAGGTAAAAAGATTGTTGTTTTGAACAATTAAAATGGTTAACTCGCTGAAGCATGTGAATTATTCCGCGCTTCATATAATCAAGGGCTCATAAACTAACTTAAAAGTTAAAACCATATCCAACAGTAATTGGTAACCCATCTTTTACCACCAGGAACTATGGAAGATCTCCATTTCTGTTGCAGTTCAGTTGTTATCATTGTTGTAAATGAGAAGGTTGCAGCCTATGTTCACAAAACAGACTCGCTTTAATATTCTGAGTCTTCCACCTGTTCCCGCTTGAATGATCAAAGAATATTTGCCTTGCGTCCTTTTTAGTCACCCAATTGCATTGTCTTATGGGTGCAATAGCGAAAATATTTGAGGACCGACCAGCACTTTTGGCTCATAGAAATCTTGTTTGGTGGCTTAGAAGCCAAAATGCGTATCCTATGCATATTTCGTACTCAGTTAGGAAACTGCATTATAGACTCCAAGAAGCAATTGTTACTTCAACTCTAGAAAATATATCTAAGACTTAATCTTTGATTGCTGAGATATATTCAGCCCTACAAATACACTGGTACTTGGTGATTTGTTTGTACATGTTCTCAACTCTCGCATATAGGATTCCCCGTTTTCCTTCAACTATCCAATGCTGATCCTTTGCCTCCTTGACCCCACCAAATCCTCAGACTCCTCTTGACTTGTCCATTTTGAAGTGATCATTTGTATTTTCCATTCTTTAACAAGTGTGAATTTTTTTTTTAAGCCTGGGCCCTGCCTTGGGTGACAAACTAAATTTTTTTCTCAACACATTGGATATTTAAGTTCAATGACTTCTTTTCATTTGATTGCAAATTTGCGATGCTTAGATAATCCCACAGCAAATGCTTTACTTTAGAAGTAAAAATGATATTATTCAGTCTGCACATTGCTAAAGGCTTTAGTTTAAAAGGGTAAAACTGATACTAATCAGTCTGCAGACCTTTTTGTGAATCTTCTTGCAAGCGGAAAAAGATATGTTTGAGCTTGTCTATTTTAGTACGTTGTATGCACTTAGGTAGGGACATTATTTGGTAGTTATGTTTATTTTTAATCCATCTTATACGTTTCTGATCATCAGAGTCAGGAAAATGGTTGTAATGGCCTTAGTGCCAGACAGATTAAACAAGAAACAGATCAAGTGAAAGCTGATTGTTACCGAAAAGTGAAGGCTGAGCAACCTGATGCGACAACTTGTATATCTTCTAGAACAGAGTATGAAGAGTGGGGCCAGTCAAACCTCTCAAATTCCATCTCTAGAGCTGGTTGTAGTTCTTCCATAGCATTGTCTACTCCATCATTGAGCCGCTCAAGTCGCTTCCTTACTCGCTTCAGGTTATTTCCCAGCAACACAAGCTTCAAGCTAAGCAGAACAACAAGTTTAGGGTCATCAAGCGCTTATCCGGTATCAGCAACAACTTTCACAGTTTCAAATCATGACGATCAACTTGATCTACACACAAGTCCTACCCCTGGCTTAGTTAACAGAAATGAACCTCAACGAGGTCGGAACTTCCTTCCTGCATGCCTTATCACTAGGTCGCCTCCACCACCGTGTGGCGATTTTGCATCTGGTAGCTTCGAGTCAAACCTTACGCCTTCTGCTTTTGGTGATAATTTGAGAGAGGATCACATTACTTCTCATCTAAATGCGGCCAGAGATGTAGACATTGCTCGAGGTGAGTCCAATATAAATTCACGTTCTTCAAGAAATGATGATATAGAGAGCATGGAGACAAGACTTGGTGATAGGCGTATGGAACGGAATGTTCGCTTTAGTAGAACCCTAAGTGTTGGAAGACTTCGTGATCGAGTTCTCCGGAGATCATCATTTCCTGACTTCACATTTTCTCCTTTGGAACAAGAGAGGGAAGTTAGAGATGCTAGTCACCAAGGTGAAACTCAGGCTTTGAGTGGAGGAACAGGGGTATCGGCCTCAAATGATAATGCCTTGATGTCATCTAGTTCTTCTGTTCGTGCTTCAACTGGTATGCCGAGCTCATTCTACAGTATTCAAGATTCCGAAGTGGAAACCTTTCATGCAAGAGAAACCCGATATCATGATCTTTTGGTGCACAGATCAAATTTCCTTGAGCGGAGACGAAGAATACGATCTCAGGTTTGCAAGTTTTCTGCACTGGCTAATTATAACAGTGTTGTATGTAATTTGTTTGATCAGAGAGTTCTATAAAGCTATTGCTACAGGGACTTTAAGCTTATGGTCAGAACTATTTTTACTCTGCTTATTTGGATCCTTTGTAAGGCATACTCAGTTGTCTATAACAGTACCCTGCCAAATATCCTTCCATTTTTGCTGTCTATAACAATAACCTGCCAAATGTCAACCTGATTGTTTAGATACGATAGGTCTTTGGTTTACCTTAAGGTTCTGTTGGTTTGACTAAGATATTTAACCCAAATCCGTTTTACTTTCGCTGTTTGGTTGGATAAAGGTCAAGCAAAAACATCTTATGAAAACTGATTTTGATCCAATGTCCAAAAATGAATTACATTTGAAATGCCCGTAAGTCATTTTTGGCACATTGTGAAATCAGAGTGGGGAGCACATTGTGAATTTGGAGTGCTCCCCCTTGGGTTAGGCATAATAGCAGCTAGCAATGACTCGTTCATCCTCGTTGATGTTTTGCGAGGCATTTGGGAACAAACCTCAAGCTCATTCCCATAGCACCACCTCGTTAAAAAATTTCTCATTGTCCACCAAACTCTGGGAAATAAAGGGAAAAGTAAGTTCTCACTGCCAAATGTTTATTTTCACAACAAACAGCACCTTATTGTGGGATTCTCCACCATGTGTTCTAAGGTGTCTTGTTGTGACTTGTATTGCTGTGCTTACGTGTCTAGTTTTTTGTTTTCTCAATATAACACTTTAATTAAATGACACTTTAGGTCCATGCTCTTCAGCGGTTGGGCAGCCGTTTTGAGAATCTGTCTGGACATGAGAGGTCTTGCATCATATCTGGTCAACATCGGACAGGTCATTGCACTTGTCCTGTTGGGACTCAAAATTCTAATTCAAGTGATGACACCAGTGCTAGGGCAAGCATATCAAGAATTGTCATGTTAGCTGAAGCTTTGTTTGAGGTAATTTGGTTTGAATGAAGGTTGATACTCCTCTTTTCCATGTTATTTTGCATAAAACTGAACCTGTCATCATAATCAGGTTCTGGATGAAATTCACCAGCAATCTGTAGTTATATTGCCTTCTGTTTCTTCAACTGGATCTGTTCCTGCTCCTCATGAAGTTGTGGAAGCCCTGCCTGTGAAATTGTACAGCAAATCACCAAAACATCTGTGTGAGGAGGCTGCACAGTAAGTATTCAAGTCCCACTTTGTCTGATGATTTTCATCTCATGACTATTTTAAGTGGTTCTGACTGACTTTTGATTTTTATAGTGAAACTTGTAATAAGTTGACACAGTTGGCTGTGAAATTTTATCTTCCAGTTGTCGTAATTCACAGTGGTCCTGTTAGAAATTCGGTTATTGTATCACACTTTGTGAAACATCTTTTCTCAGTACATAGGGCTGCAAGTTTTGCGAGCCATTCACGAACTGTTTGAGGCTCTGTTCAAAGCATGATTTTTTTTCGTAAAGGCTAGTTCGAGTTCAATACGGGTACTAAACAAACTGAACCTGAGCCTCAATTTTCGGCTCGTTTAATAAATGAGCCAAAACTGAACCTGACAGTTTTCGGCTTGATTAGGCACGCGAACTTGGATTACATATGTATATCGTATAAGAATTTCACATATTACCTTGAATATGTATAAACTTTTACATGTAGATATTACCTTTTAAAGTTCTATAAACTTAAATTTTAATATGTTTTTATTATATTATGTATGTATTTACTTATTTATGTACAAAATAAAAAATTTATTTGAAGTTCTAGACATGTATGAGAGCATAAATATTTAATATTTTTGACTCGTTAAGGCTCATGAACAAGTTCAAGTTCGACTCAAACCTGGGCAAGCTCAGCTCGTCAAATTTAAAATTGAGCTCGAGCTCGGCTCGAGTTCGCTTAAAAACCTAACGAACAAAGCTGAACATTTTAAAGCTCGGCTTATTTGCAGCCCTATGACAGTACATATTGGAAAGCTAAGTGAACAAAGTTTTTGCTCGTCAAAAGTCCATAGATTTTGGCCTGTGTTAGCAATGGGGAAGTCTAGCCTGCCTTGGTCCAGATGTCATCACCAAATTTTTAACTATTTTCTATGCATTAAACATCAGTCGTCTAAGGTCTTGTGGCTGGAAATGCTTTAGGTTGAGCCCTTAATTTGTAATGGACCTGCAACTTATTCTGAAAGTTCTACTCTTATTGTTTTCGATAATTAAAGTCCTCCACGTTATTCCAGTTCCATACATGAACCAAAGTCTTTCACTGTTGAGTTGAGCAGGTGGTATTGGTAGTTAGGCTTCTGTAATTTCGCCGACCTACGTGCATTGGTGTTTGGGATGCAAGTAGTTAGTTTAAGATAGATAGTAGTTGCAGCTTCAGTTGGTACGGAGTGTTGATGTTTGTTGCAGTTGAAGTTATTTTGAAAGATTATTATTAAAAAGCAGAAGCCAAAAGGCATCAGAATGAAGCTTTTGAAAAATTAGGTTACTCTCGTTTTATAGCTTTTTAAAGTTGTTCGTGGCCTGTTATAAGCCAAAACTAGCTGCTGTACCAAACAGATTGGCCAACTTTAGAGACAAAAAAAGACATAAGCTGCGGCTGTTATGTCACAACGAACACCTGATATATGCTGCTAACCCAAGATGAAAAAAAGATCCCGTCTTTTCATCCATTTCTGGTCATTTGATTCCATCTGAATGTCCCTGTCCTCCTTGATCATTGTTGCTTAGGTGAAAAGATTAGATGCACAGATGGCTAAGGCACTAGGATATGTGAAAACATCTGTTCTTTGTTGCTTTGAAGGTCATTTTAGACCGAGATCTATAGTAGAGCTAAAGAGTTTAAGAGAGTTCAGGCGGATTTGAATTGCTTGAAGGTGAATAGAATTGAATGTGCATAGAAATCACTTAGGCAAAGAGCGGAAGATGCTGGAGGACCTACTAGGCTGAAATGAGTTTTGATGATGTTTTAGTTTCCAAGTCCTTCACCTTCTGTTTTAATTTTTCTCACTTCTTCCTTTCTCTATTTTTTTTCCCTGTTGGGAAGAAGAACACTTGTACGAGCGGGAATGCTGAAATTAGTACTCCCTCCGTCCCATTTTGTTTGTCATTTTTAGTAGACCGTGCCTAGTTTCAATTGCTTATATCTTCTAATATGAATTCCAAAAAACAATATTCTATATGGCTTGTTTGATAGTTCTCGATGAGTTCTATTTTACAAAGTTTTCAAAATCATGAAAAACATTCTAGATTAAAAGTTACGAGCAATTGACCAATGTCACGATCTGCGAAAATTGACAAACAAAATGGGACAGATGGAGTAATAATTAGTTGTGCATACAAATCACTTAACTGAAGAAGGGAAGGGTTTGAGGGGCCTATAAGATGAAGGTAGTTTTGATAGTATTTAGTCGCTGAGTCCTTCGTTTTTCTTTCTTTTCGGTATTTATGAAAATAAAACTTGGACTTTTTTACAAGCACGGATGGTCAATTATAGGACCTCCAATCTCAGTGTGGTATATATATGATGTAGTGTTATATCTGTTTGCCACCCTCCACTCCCACCCCCTTTTCAATTCCTCTTTGGTTTGATTAACTTCCATCCATACTTAAATATCTTATTCATCACCTTGCTTTGCGCTACCACGGATTTAACAGATGTTACATATGCCTTGTTGAGTACGAGGGAGGAGATAGCGTGAGGATACTACCTTGCAACCATGAGTTTCATAGATCTTGTGTGGACAAATGGCTCAAGGAGATCCACAGGTATTGTCATATTTTACCAAGCTTTTCTTTATCCCAGTCACTGCAGGTTCATTAGTATTGGGGCTTTAGTGCAATAGCTAGTATTGTATTTTTCTCTTTCTATATTTTTTCACGAACTGTTATTCACGTATCTTAGATAGCTATTACACTTGGCTTAACCGTTTAATGAACACAGGGTATGTCCACTTTGTCGTGGGGATATCTGCAGACCAGATACAGTGTCATCGACAAATTAAGGGTACCAAATGCATCGTTAGTTTCTTGTTGACCGAACGATGGTAGAAACTGGAGAGGTGTCTTAATAGGGGATGGCTTGAGAAGAAGTCTTTTCCTGCTTGTATTTTTTCCATTGCTTTGGTATATTCTTCAATTGTGCATGAAGACTAAACTGCTCATGCTTACTTATCGAAAAAGACTAATCTGCTCATGCCATACCTTACCTCTCCTGGCTCTGGAGCCTTGGAAGCTGCAACTGCACACGCTTGCATACAACACATATACACCGGGGGAGAGAGAGTGAAATTTCTTTATGGACAACCGATACTATGAATATCATCCAAAGGAGGCTGTATTTTATGCAATATTCCTATCTGGTTGGTTTCCTATCGTGTAATTTGCTGATTGAAATGATTATGCTCTCTCTCTCTCTCTCTCTCTCTCACACACACACACACACACACACATGAATGTTGCCATCTCTGGAATTCATGATTCTCCTACTGTGGTATTTGAAACTGTTACCTGGTGTGACATGTTAGAGAAAGTTATTTGTGTTTCCGATGAGATCAAGACCATCCTTTTTGCTTTTTGAGCAAAAAGAGATCATCCATTATCAAGCAAACGATTACAACAGACTCAAAAGCTCCGGAATACAAAAAACAGAAACAAAACAACAAATAGTAACAAATACGAAAAAGCTGCCCAAAAAAAAAAAAACAATAATTTTGAGGACGGACCCATCAGACACACTCGTGAAGGAGGGTGGTGTGATCACATCTGCACCTTCTGAAGCTCGTTGCCTCTGCAGGCTGATGGACCAACATCGGTAAGGCGAATCGGATCAAAGAGACAAAACCCAGCCCCCGAGTCCAAAAATTATGGGTGAGGGGGAGATCTCCCTCCGATCAAGATCATCCTTCTCTTTTTTTCTGATCAGCACAGTATCATCCTTAGCAGTTCTCATCTGTATGAACAAATAGACAATCTACATTCTCTCTGAGTGCAAAGGATCATCCTTAAGAGTTCTTCAAATGGTACCATGGTCATAGGAAATCAAATTGGTTACAGTCATTCCATTTTAACATATCAGAAGTATTTCCTTGTTTAAGGAATGGACCCTGATTGCTACTGTGGGGACTACATTTGAGTGGGTGTTAATTGGAAAGAGGAGATAAGGACCTGGAGGGTTTGTTGTGCCTCCAAAGCGCAATAGGATCTTGTGCCCTTCGGATAAATGCAGTACCGAGCTTATTATCTCAAGCTTATTAGTGTGATCTGAACCATTCATCGGCATCCATCCGAAATGGATAGAACCTGATGTGCCTTGGGGCAAAGCAGGCCCCCGGCTCAAGGTAAAGGGAAAAAATAGGAGTGTTAGGAAATTGGATTTCAAGCCAAAGCAACACTAGGCTGCAAAATATTCATGAACTAGATGACCGAAGTTGGTGTAAAGTTGGACAATGGTGTGTTTGAATTTTGCATGTATTGCATCGGCCTCTTTCTATTTGACTAGAAGGATAGTTTAATTTATATTTAACAAAAGGTTTAACTTTTTTTTGTAGTATGAATAGTTCTCACAATGGCTCCAAAATAGTGCGTACCGTAGTAACCCTTGTACAGAAAATTATATTAAACATTCAATTGATCGTGAAGACATCTTTCTCGATGTCTGTTTTGTGCATGTTATATTTGAAGAAAGCTATAGCGCAAACAACGGATATTACAGAAGATATATTCCCCAAGTCTATGTTGCACATTTGTTGGTGTAATTTCAAATGTACTGTAAAAAATTTAAGGTGTGCATGTTTATGATTTATTACGAGTTCTATGTTTCACGTGTAACGTATATTTTTATAATTCGACTAGTTACATATGTTAGTTATGGACAAGTTGAAGGATACTCATTTACATATTACTAATTATTGGATATAGTGATGAAAATATTTGACATCAATTATAATCAGTGCTTCTAAACTAAAGAAAATTATTCCTCCATTTTCTCTTGATTTTCTTCCTCTTCTTCACCTCTTATCCACCTCCACCTCGTTCTTTTATTTGGGTAGCTGATTTGGGGGTGGGGCTGGCGCCTATGCTCCCCACCCTTTGTTTGACTCACCTGCCCACCACCCATTTTCACTCTCCTATGCCAGATCCAAGCTCTACCCACCTCTATCCACCTCCACCTTCATCCATCTCCACCCACCTCCATCGCCATACACCTCCACCCACGTTTCCACCACTATCCACCTCCACCTTCCCCACCATCCATGCCATCTGGTTTGGCCTAACACCAACACCATTTGGGCAGATTTTGGGCCAATCTGACTTAAGAGTGAACTTGGGTGGTTTTGGCCCCCTCCGTTGCAATGAAGTTCCAGATTCCGCAGGCGGTTGGCCATGGAGCTTGGGTTTTTCCGAGGTAGCGGCTAGATTATGAACACAGCTACACTTGGTGACTCTGTGGGCATAATCAATGCGGCAACTCAGTGTTTTTTGGGTTTCTTTTAGCTGGTTTTTTTTTTCCCCTGTTTTATTTCCTATTTTCGGTGTTCATTACATCTGCACGTTATTGTGTAATGGTTTGAGCTGGGAATTTATTGGGATTCTCTACTGCTAGCTCTTGACAGGACTCAATCATCCCGACCTAAAGGTGCCGGTTTGTCTCGGCAGGTGTGTCTGAGCCGCATAGGCATAGCCATGCTCATTTCATTTGTCAGTGATTTTGGCTTTATTTCTGTCTTTCGATGTAATTATCGTCGAATAGCATGTTGAATGACATTCTTATAAAAAAAACCTAAAGAAATCAATAAAGGTGCCCCCTAGCTCTTTGGAAAGGCACTAGCCCAAAAAAAATGAGGCAGTAACAAAAGCGAGTGACGTTATATCATACGGCGCTAGGAATCCCTAACGCCATATCAAAAGGCGTTAACGAAAGCAAGTGATGCCATATCATACGGCGCCAGTGAATCAAATACAGAACCTTAGCCCCTATTGGCTGGTGAGATGAGAAAAGAAAAGAAAGGGGTGCAGTTTCTCACCATGTCATCCAAATAACAGTGAGAAATCAAACTCTCTCTCCCTCCCATTCCGGTGACCAAATCAAAGGTTCAAAACTCAGTTTTGATCATAGAAGTAGCTTCGCCTTGACGAGACGAAGACAACGGTGCAAGTACAATGACGATCCGATGAGGGGGTGGACCGCACGTGCTGTCGGAAGTCGACGATGATCCGTTGGTCATCCTTTCTCACGGAAATCATGCCACTTTTAGCACGAAAGTTCGTCATCCTTTTCTCACGGAATCGTGCCACTTTTGGCGCGAAGGGAAACTGGGCTTGTAAGGTATTCTGCTCTCCCACCCTCTCTCACCTCTTGGATTATCCAAAATGTAGGGGTGGACAAGAAAATCGATATAACCATTCAACCGATTCGATCTGGATTAAACTATTCAATTTGGTTAGGTTATGCAGTTCATTGGTCTGGTTATGGTTCTGAAAAAATAAGAACCAGTAATTATGATTCGATAATTGGTTCTCAGTTTAAGAACCACGGTTAGAACCGGACCGGACCGTATAATATTAATATATTTATACGTGTACATAATTATTTATCTTGATTTGGTAAGTTAATATTTGTTTCCCTCCTAAGGCATTTCTTTTATGTCTATTAAAAGTAAAAATTTATTTTGTTAGGAAGTCTTTAATATATTACTATAACTATTGACTTAACTAATACCCAATATTCAATTTTAATTGTCAAGTAAGACATGTTGCTAAATTTATTTTCTCGTTTTTAGACTATTGCATTTTTGTGTAAGCTACTTTTTTAGTGTTTTCATCAATTTTAGGAGTCATTTTATTGATGGTAGATTGTCAAGTAATTTGTGTATCATGTGGACCATATTTGGTTTCGAATTTTATAAAATCTTATAATTATTTTATGAGTTGTTTGGTGCTCCAAATTTTAAAAACTATTTGTTCATGTGTTGTAAAAAAATGTTCCCACACAAATTGGGTAGAACCGAAACCGAACCAAAACTGGTCCGGTTTGTGGTTTGGATATGAACAGATTTTATATGTATACTGATTAAGTTTTGGTTCTTAATTTTGTACTCCCTCCGTCCCCAAATTTTGGTCCTAGTTCTATTCTAACCCGGAAAAAAAATACTCCCTCCGTCCCATAAAGTTTGTCCGGCACGGAGTCTAAGGACTAAAAAAAAATTAGTTCCTTGACAAAGAAATGTTAATTTTTTTCCACCAAATAATAGAACAAACATTTATCTACTAATTTGTGCAAAAAATATTATTTTTTTCTTGACACAAGTGTATTTTTTTGGAGTCCTTGGACTCCGTGCCGGACAAACTTTATGGGACGGAGGGAGTACTTATAATTTTAAATCGGTTATGAATTTTATATTCAATATGGATCTTGTTTGATAGATCTCAATTAGTTTTATAAGACAATATTTTTAAAATTATATAAAACAATGTAAATTATGAGATATAATCAATTGAAAAATGAAACAAACTCAAAAAAAAAAAAAAACCAAAATTTGGGGGACGGAGGGAGTAAAAGTAAAAGCTATGAAATGGTTCCATTACTGAATTTATAGAGAACCTGTATAATCTGCACCTCGGCAAACTTGTAAAACACTCGGTTTTCTCTCCATTTCCTTTCTTTTCCATCGAAATCTCTCAATCCAGGGTGTTAGAGAGGGAGAGAGAACGAAAGTGAAGAGAAACAAAACGATGTGAAGTGAATCGAAACCGGTAAATGTGCCAAAAATGAACCACCACCACCACCACAACGACGCCAACAACCACCACCAACACCACCACCATTTACAAGATCTGGAACCCCAAGCCGACCACGTTTCCGACCACCACTTATTACCCCAAACCCAGCCCCATCCTCAGCAGCAGCAGCGCCGCCCACGCGGCTTCGCTGCCACGGCGTCCATGTCCTCCTCCGTCGCCGCGGCCGCTTCTTCTGCTGGCGGCGTGAAGGGGAAGAAGGAGAGGGAGAAGGAGAAGGAGCGGACGAAGCTGCGCGAGCGACACCGCCGTGCCATCACCAGCCGCATGCTCGCCGGACTCCGCCAGTACGGCAACTTCCCTCTCCCCGCACGTGCCGACATGAACGATGTCCTCGCCGCCCTTGCTCGTGAGGCTGGTTGGACCGTTGAGCTCGATGGCTCCACTCATCGCTCCTCTCCTCCTCCTACTTCCCAAACGGTCCCTCTTTCTCTCTCCAGCTTTTGCATTTGAAAGCATTTCTTTAGTTAATTTTGTTCAGTGATGTGGTTTCTGTTCTGGTACTTTGGTAGGTAGTCAATCGTTTTTTTTCCTTCTGTGTTTCTTTCCATTCAAGTGCACGTTGTTTCTTTGTAATTCTGATGTTATAGATCCTTTGTTTACCTCTCCCGTGCGATTCGGGAGTTGCACGTTCGGGGAAGTGATAAAGCTTGTCAAGCAGTGGTTAATTATGGCCAACAAGTTGTATACACGTCTGGTCTACTTGTTCACTCGTTGGCAATTGCTTTTGAGTTTGATGATACAAAGATTGAAGATATATATGTATTGACTATATATCATTGGCACACTCTGCATAGTTTTTAAAGTTATGCCTGGTTACTTTGGTCTTCCCCTTGCTGAAGCTGAATTTTTTTGAATTGATCTGGGTACCATACCGTGTGGCCGACTATAGATTTATTTACTTGTTCCTTTATAAGCTGAAAAGTTGCCAGTATGACAATAATGAACTCATTACCCAAGAAAAGGACCGTTCCCACCTGGCTGAAGTGCTGCAATGTCTCTGGTAGTGAATCAAAGCCATTAGTTAATAGCTCTTTTGCTTGAATTTCTTTCGTAAAAATTAAATTTTGAATATTTAGTGAAACTAGAATGACGTATGTCACATGGGAGTTAGGGAGCAAGACTAGCAAAGTTAGATTCTTGTACGTTTTATTATTTACTAGAAGAAAGAAAGATTCGTGTTGTAATTTCTTTCAGCTTCTAAGCCAACCCAAAATGACATTATTCCCAATCAATTGGGGTCGGCTACATGAATCATTTTTCTCCATTTAGCTCTGTCAAGTGTTGCTTGTTCACTTAGACCTAGTAGACTCAAATCTTTGCGCACTACCGCATCTAATATCATTTTGGGTCTTCCACTCCCCGGAGCATTGCTACCCAAAGCTATCCTAATCGCTCTCTTAACTACTGCATCCGATGGTCTACGATAGACATGCCCAAACCACCTTAGCCTATTTTCCCTCAACTTCTCCTTTATAGGTATTACACCTACCATCTCGCGGACTGTTTCATTTCTAATCTTGTCTCGTCTAGTCTTACCATACATCCACCTCAACATTCTCATTTCCGCTACACTTATCTTGTTCACCTGTTGTTTCTTAATAGGCCAACATTCTATCCCGTAAAGCATCGCTGGTCCTATGGCAGTTCTATAGAATTTTCCCTTCATTTTTGTGGGTGCCCTCTTGTCACACAATATACCAGTTGCACTTCTCTACTTGAGCCACCCCACTTGGATCCTATGGGTCACATTATCTGCAATCTCTCCATCTTGGCTAATAATAAAGCCTAAATACCTAAAATGGTCACTCTTAGGTATCTCCTGGTCTTGAATCATCACTCTTTCTTCCTACGCACTTCTGGTAACCCTAAACTCGCAAACCATATACTCTGCTTCTATTGTTCGAAATTGTGTTTGTTTGGCATTTGCTTGGCGTGCGCATATTATTAGAAACCCAATTGAAGGTGAAATTTGAAGTTCTTTTGGCTTTTAGGTTCCTTATACAGGCCCACATGTGAAAAACTTAGGATCTAATTTTGTTCACCCTCTTTCTGTTCACCGTTTTATTACCCTCCCTCCTATTAGTTGAGGTAGTGTGGATCCAAAAAAGTGAGGTAAGAACACTCATAAAAATAAAATATGATAAAAATGGAATGGACATAAGAATGAAATTGAGATCGGAATGAAATTACAATGGAGAAGATTGGAATACCCATTCTCATTCTGATGTTTGGTTGTGCCAAGGATCCTCATTCTCTTCCCTATTTCATCCTTATACTTTCTCTATAGCTAAAATATATTGGTGTGGCGATAGTGGATTTTGGTGTGGTAACTGAAATTTTTAGTATGTCAATAGTAACTTTGGTGGGTGGCACTAGAAATTAGAAAGGTAAAACCGAATGGTACTTCCTTAGTTTCCTTGGTGTATAGTAATTCTATTTGTAATGGGCGTTTTTTCATTTCTTGATGAATCAAACATTGTAATAGGTATTCCATTAGAATGATGATTCCATTGCAATTTTCATTCCATCAAACCAAACATAGCCTTGGGTGATTGTGACTCTGGGCAGCTAAGCTGGTATTGTTTTCATTGCAATACAATGCATATTTCTTTGCATATGTTTCGGATGATAACATGACAGTATTATCATCATCATTTGACATCCTGATTTATGCACAGGGGGTGTTTCCTGTAAGGTCAGTTGGAAGCCCACTATCTGCTGGTTCTCTGAAAAACTGCTCTGGGAAAGCTTCATTAGATGGTCAGCCATCCGTTCTCAGAATTGAGGACAGTTTATCCCCTGTGTCGTTTGACTCTGTTGTGGTCCCAGAGAGGGATACAAAGAGCGAAAAATATACTAGTGCAAGCCCCATGAACTCACCTGCATGTTTGGGGGCTGATCAGGTATTATCTCGACTTTGCTAATACTCTATATGAAACTCCTGATGCAATGTTAGATTTTGGCAGTCAGAATGTTTAATTCCCATAGCTTCAACTTATGGAGAGTTACTAAGAACACCTCCTTTGTAAATTTTCTCTCTCCCATGCCCCTGCTACACTTCGTTGGTAGTCTTTGCTTTATTTTTAGTTTTATGTACTTGTGATGGAGATCAAAATTCATAGGAATAGGGCACATACGAGACGAATGATGTCGCGATGGAGAGCCAAAGATATGTACGTACTACAGAAAGATTTATCAAAGGTGTGTATTTTTAGATTGCCTCACAAGGAAAGGAAAGAGCGCCCGGTTGCAATGTAGTGCTTTATGCTGACAAATCTTTTCTAAGTTGATTGTGTGATCAGCTGCTTCTTCTTGATCTCAATTTAACCAGTTATAAAATATGAGATAAGCTTTAGTGAATCAGTAATCATGTGATTGAACAATCGTGTGACTCTGTGAGAGAGATCTCAGATCAGTCAGGAAACGCCCAACGATGATATTTATGTAAATTTCTGGACAGGTGCTTTAATTAGCCTCGGAATATTGCTGAATGGTGACTTGTCGATGCTATTTTGACCTGTAAAAGGTAAACTCCTTTGGTAACATGGTTAAATTTTGCAGCTTATGCACGAAGTTGGTTCAAGGGTGCAAGGAGCTGATTTTACAGGAACTCCATATGTCCCTGTTTACACGATGCTTGCTGTAAGTGGCTGCTTTAATTGTGTTTGCATTGCTGCGATTGCCAATCATATCAAGTTTCAACACCTTAGTTTCTTTGCTTTAATTTCTTGCCTTTTTCTCTTGCGATTGATGTTGTGATTGGTAACTTTCTATGCCAGACTGGTGTAATTACCAATTTCTGCCAGTTGCTTGATCCTGAAGGTGTCAGACAGGAGTTGAGGCTTCTGAAGTCGTTACATGTAGATGGTGTGGTTGTAGAGTGTTGGTGGGGTATTGTTGAAGCATGGACCCCACAAAAGTATGAATGGTCCGGATACAGGGAACTGTTTACTGTCATCCGAGAGTTCCAACTAAAATTGCAGGTTTGTTCAAGATTTTTATCTTTTGTTTTTCATTATTATTTTCATTAAACTCCATGGGTTTTACGAGGAATAAATTATTGAATAATTATTCTAACAAATCTAGTAGCATTACTGTTAGTTTTCTTTCATGTCTCATATCAAGCTTCAGGATGCACTGCATTTTAGTTTTTTCTGACGGAGCATTACGTTTTAGTTTTCTATGATTTTCACTGCGAGTCATGATTTTCCACTTGTCAATCTGTTGGATAATCTCTCTTCTAGATTTGTACTCATTATCTTTATTCCTTTCAGATGCTTTCTTGGGATAAATTGACTGAATGACTTTTCCTTCTCTCCTTCTACTTCTGAAGGTTGTAATGGCATTCCATGAGTTTGAAGGGAATGATTCTGGTGGTGTAATGATCTCCCTCCCCCAGTGGGTTTTGGAGATTGGTAAAGAGAACCCAGACATATTCTTCACTGACCGTGAAGGAAGGAGAAACACTGAATGCCTATCTTGGGGCATTGATAAAGAACGAGTGCTGAAAGGAAGAACCGGTGTAGAGGTATTAAGTTATCCTTTGTCTCCTATTATTTGGAGCAGAAAATTTAAAGTTTTTATTATCCTTATCTCATGTTTGGCTGGCCCATGCCTCATTTGTTTCTGGGGTTTGCTATGTTTAGTTGCAGATTTATTATATTGTCATTTCAGTAATTATTTTGGGTGCGACCGTGAGACCAAAACATAGTAGTCATCTTTGACTTTTTTCTCAGTTGCTGGGGCACGCAGGTCCTTTCATCTCATCTTCAGCTCTTTTGAAGGAATCTTTATCAAATGTAACCTTTTATTTCTCTTTTGGTGTGTTTGTCTCTGGTCTTATCCTTGATAGTTCTAGGTTCCTAAAAGGTTCTTGGGTTTGTCCAAGGTCCTACGTGCACGCCTTTGTGGAGGAAAAGTGGTCCAACCCTATGTTGTTGATGAGAGGGAGTAGATGAAGAGCGATATGTTTTAGAGCCCTGCATTTTTTTTGGATTTTTCCTTCGAGAGAGATTAGATGAAGAGATAGCTGTATGTGGATGGTCAAAGAGATAAGGCCTGGAAAATCCAAATAGAGATTTAAGGGTAATCTCAATTGCAAATAGGAAAGTGCCACACGGGATGTAAGTGAAATGTTTAATACTTATCGCTTGGATTGGGTACAACGGTTTTTGTGAGCCTTAATTAACGGTCCCCGTCCACCCCGCCCTTTTGCCCATGAATTCTTCAGAACGGGCTGGCCGGAGGGGAAGACAGAACCGGGTGTCATAAAAACCAACCCAAGCCCAGTTCTTGCAGTAGGTGCCGGTAGCTTGCTCCAAGGCTTGACTTATATGAGACTCGTTGCATACCTACCTGAACTGTCTTGCCGTAGCCAACTGCTAACTGGCTCGAAACCATCCTTTTTGTTGTCCGGTTGGATTGGATTGAACGTGTTGATAGGATTGAGCGAGTATTTGCACACCTCAACTTGATATTATTACACGTTTTTTTAAGTTTTACCCTTTTTTCAGCCACTGTGCTTAGGTTTTGTGAACATTCAATACCTAATTTCCCCAATGTTGCTCCATATTATTTTTGTGACCACTGGTTCATCATCACCCTTTCATATGAGTTGTAAGCTGAATTCTTATAAGCCATTACCCGTATTGAGTGTCAAACAGTAGGTGTCCTTTTGACTCGTGTACATATTTTCAGTCCAAAAGGACCAACTTTGGTTCTTCGTCTGACATTTTCATCATTGACATTATTCTATTTTCAGGTCTATTTTGATTTCATGAGAAGCTTTCGGACAGAGTTTGATGACTTTTTCTTGGAGGGTCTATTCTCTGCGGTTGAAGTTGGATTGGGAGCTTCTGGGGAGCTGAAGTACCCTTCTTTCTCTGAAAGAATGG
This sequence comes from Gaultheria prostrata, assembly GCA_036023075.1. Lineage (NCBI taxonomy): Eukaryota > Viridiplantae > Streptophyta > Magnoliopsida > Ericales > Ericaceae > Gaultheria > Gaultheria prostrata. The sequence continues at coordinate 25,616 of JAXBDA010002029.1, read as the reverse complement.
GATGGAGATACCCTGGGATTGGTGAGTTTCAGGTACCCATTAAGGAAAACCCTGTTACACATTATAATCTCAGTAGCCGTTTCTCATGTATCAGAAATAGTAGGTGGATAAATTAGACTCTTACTACAATAGAGTCTCCAATTGTTTCTGTAATCTTGTTAGGCTGCTTCTATGAATATCAAGAGTTTTTAGCTAAAACCTATTGGTGTTTTGAATCCAAAAGCTTACTTTAATAAGGGTCTCTTTTGCTCTTCTTCTAAGCATCATAAATTAAAACCATCTTCAATCAGAGTTTCTGTCTTTTAGCTTGCTAGATAAATCCTTCCTGATTCTAAGAAACTCAAGAAAGCCTCCATAGTACGCAGCCTTTTAGTTGCTAGTACAGCATTTTTCTAGTGGATGAGTTCATTGCTGAAGGTGATACACTGTTTCTGTCCCAAAGGGGAAAACAAAAGATTTGGCCCCCTAGATCAGCCCATTTGAACATCCAGAGTACCTATCCTTTCCGGGCAGTTCCCACAGTACTGGTCTGTTTTTGTGAATGTTCAACTGTATGTTTAATTGGAATTTGTCGGCCTGTGTGAGATGTGGTGCACTACTTACTAGCTAATCACTTGGACTGTCTGAACTGGTCGAGTAAATTTCTGAATCTTTACCTGCATGTGAGAAAGGTTCACGAAACTCCACTTCTAATTTGGTTTTGATGAGTAATGCCACCCATGTACAGAAGAATTCGAGGAATAAAAAAGAAAAGATCAAATTAACAAAAAATCTATACCCCCCTCTATATATTTAACATGTCAAGGAATTGATTCAAAGTGAGGTTGCACTTCTAATTCTCTTGAGTTGAATAGTGGATTTTGTTTTCTACGGCTTTATTATGTTGAAGTCGCATTAATGCAAAAATTCTTGTTGTTTTGTATTAAAATCGACTCTTTGATGAATGACTTTCCATGCTTGCAGTAATGTTTTGTCTTCGTAAGGGTATATCCTTAAGGCTATTTATGAATTTTTCAGTGTTATGACAAATACTTGCAACAAAATCTACGAAAAGCTGCAAAAGTGCGTGGTCACTCATTCTGGGCCAGGGGACCTGATAATGCTGGTCAATACATTTCTAGACCGCATGAAACGGGCTTTTTCTGTGAACGGGGTGATTATGATAGCTACTATGGGCGCTTTTTCCTCCACTGGTATGGCCAGTCTTTAATAGATCATGCCGATAATGTCCTGTCTCTTGCAAGCCTTGCATTTGAGGACACAAGGATAGTTGTAAAGGTACTTTTTTTTCTTGTATTGTACCTAGTTCATGTTTAGAATTGTTTAGTATATAGGTTGGCACTTTGAATTTGTTGCTTACTACAAAGCGCATGGTAACTTATACATGCTCTAATGTTCTATATCCTCATGGAGTGCTTACTCGAAAGATGCTACTATGTGGTCTGTGTGAATTCACCATCAACTTCATCAAAACCGTGAAATACTTTGAGTTTATTTCATCTTCCTAATATTTTTGTGTGTTGTTCAAATGTCAATCATTGGTGACTTGTTTGTTCAGTAACAACTTTAACACGATCATAACAGTAGTAGTTAACAGGTGAACGTTTTCAATCTTTGATTCAGAAAATGTCTGTACAATATTATCAAATCAGTGAGATGGCTATGCCTGTGAAATCTGGTCCAGCTCTGAAGTATATCGATCGAAGGGTACTTTACAGACAACTGTATAGGCGGCATTTGAGAATTATACATCATCGGGTCTGCCGTCTATACTAGTTGAGAGAAATGAGATATGTAAGGATCAGCATGACAATGTATCTGGTGACTAGGGTTTTTATTATGCACAAAACTAGGTTATTGGTGATGGGTTTGAGTTGTATTGCTTTGTAATGGTGTACTAAGTTAAGAAGTAGCTACGTACCAAAAAAAAGTTGTTAAAATTAGCTTAGCATCTAATATCGGATTGCAAACATAGCAGTTGCTGCCCTGGCTTTGAAACTTCTTTAATTTCATATCCTTCTGATTTATTAGTTGTTCTGTTATTTTAATGTAATAGATTATACTTGCTGTACAGATTCCTGCCGTCTATTGGTGGTACAAAACTACAAGTCATGCAGCAGAGCTGACTGCTGGATACTATAACTCTACTAACCAGGATGGATATTCTCCAGTTTTTGAGGTTCTTAAGAAACACTCGGTGACAATGAAGTTTGTCTGGTCAGGCCTGCAGGTTCCTTGTCAGGAAATCGATGAAGCATTGGCTGATCCAGAAGGTTTGAGTTGGCAGGTGCTGTCCCTTCTTTCTGTTCCTTTAACTTCCTCTCCCAGTCGTAAGGCTATAGTACTTCTTTGGTCAAACAATGCTAGTAGGTCACCCAAGCTCGATTCATGGGCAAAGCTACCTTACAGCAAGGTCCAACTTCATTTTGAAACAAAAGAAAAACTATTTTCACGCATGGTTTTTAGTTTTTTTTTTGCTCCCAACAAACCTTAAAACATTATGATTCTTAGTACAATTTTTGGCTCTTTATTTTTCCAATTTGCTGCAGTCAAGTATTGGCAAAGCTACTAGTCCTACCAATGACTCTAAATTGTTGTCCATCACAATGTTATATTTGCCTCTCTAGATAATCCTTGACTAGGCAACAATATTGTGTATATCTCTCGTCATTTAGAAGTTTTGTTTCAATTCCATAAGAGGGAAGAGGAAGAGGAGGGGGAAATCGGGTACAAAGGAGAGAGAGGAGACATAGAAGAGTTAAAAAAGAGTCAGTTACTGAGTTTTGACGCCACTAAATCACAATTCTACCTATGCCCCTGGCTCGAGTTGCTCATGTAAATGGGGCCGATCTCTGAAGTTGTTTATAGCTTGTATATTCTCAAGGCTGGCGATGAGTGTTGGTTAATTCTATTTTGTTCTTCAGGTTTTAAACTCGGCCTGGGATCGAGGATTGAGCGTATCTGGTCAGAATGCAGTTCCATGCTATGATAGAGCAGGGTTCATGAGAATAGTTGAGACTTCAAAGCCAAGAAATGATCCTGATCATCACTGCTTTTTGTTCTTTGTGTATCAACAGCCATCACCTTTTGTGCAACAAACAATATGCTTCCCTGAATTGGATTACTTTATCAAAAGCATGCATGGTACGATCTTGGACTGTAATTTTTGGTCTAGTTTGGTTCAGTTTACTGGTCTTTGGATGCTCCATAATCATTTCCATTCCACTCCCTTTTAAAATCACTTCCATTTTCTCATGAACAAGCAACATAATGGTAATCAACTGATCATTTTTCTTATTTTTCACAGTATCATATTGTGCACTAATATAGGTGTGTGGCACGGTGTTTACTTAGGATAAAAAGTTAAAAAGTAAATTGTGGTTGCAAAGAGTTTGGGTTTCCTCTGTCCATGAGTTCGTTTAACAAACGTATGGTGTAGTTTTCTGTTTGAAAATGGCAAGTGAATCTTATGGTAGTGATGATGACTTTCGATGTTGCCTCTACACTTCTTAAATCCATGATTGTTTTATATCTGCATCGTGTTTATGTGGAACCTTACGAAGAATGTTCACTGCACTGCAATTAACTTTTGTTTTGAACTTGTCCTTTACAGGAGATATTGTAGGTGAACTAGAACCCTGATTTGCACTAGTACTGGTTTTCAAAGTTTCTACTAGTCAAGAGGATGAGTGACATGGTTGGGATTGAGCTGTTGAATTTGCAAAGCTGTCCTAAACCTTTAGAAGCTAAGGATTGCTTTTTCCCCTTGTGGTTGTTGATTCATAATTGTAGTTTGAACAAAGTTGTATTGGTTTTTGATGTGTGTTGAGAGATCAGGGGGAAAATGGCAGTGGTGAAGCTCGAACCTGGCTCATATTCTGGGAAAAGGCTTTCCCTTACCATTCGGCTTGGCATTGGCTTCGGTTTCTTGAGGTCTGATGTACTGTGGGATTGAAGTGGGATGATTATTTCATATGGCAAGTCCTGTTCAAATGTAGTCCTAGAATTTGAAAGAGTTGACTCAAATTTAGCTGAGTAATTTCATGACATTCATGTACATAATTGTCACCCTTGAATCATACTGTTCGCCACAAAAAATTGGGGCACTCTCTCTCTAATTGGGATTCTATGTTTTAAGTCGCGTTGCTGTTAACTTTCCTGTTCGTATGACTAATTAAAAGGATCTATGCGTGATATTGTGGCCGTCTCAAGTGAGATGTATACATTAATTAAGGCATCGCGCAGGAAACCCTTGTGATTTCAGTTTTTCTTCCTCCATCTTTTCCAAACCAAACTACTTATGTTTCGTGGGATTGGCATTCAACTATGTCATGAATGTTTTCTTTTCTAAAAAAAATAAAATTTACTACATCCGATAAAATTGGTACGACGCAAGTGAAAAAGAGAACAAGGATAACCAGAAAATCATCACTCTGCAAGAAACATTATGCAGGTCATGGATGTGTATTAATGTCCTTACAAAAAAACTACAGATCTTTGGGAGATATAACATAAATTGTGAATGGTTCTTAACAGAATACAAGCAGCTTTCCACCAGGTGTATATTCACTGTGCAGAACAATCAGAACTTTTGATCTCATCTCCTTATGTCGCTCCACAGCAACTCTCCCCACCAGAATTCCAGTTGTTGGGTAGAATTTTACATTTCTACAATCCATCACGAGACAGTATGCAAACCACCCCCCTTTATCTCTGCGAATCACAGCATCGAGGAAATTCACATTTGCAAGGCCCTTTCCTAACCTGCAAGAGCAAGAATAATCAACTTGCTCCATCTATTAGAAGTTTAGAACTCATCATGATCTATCCCAATCTTAAAGTCTATCAGATGTGCAATATGCATATGAACAAAAGGGGAAGTTTGTCTAGTAGATGGAGTCAAGACAAAGAAATGAGTTCGCATACCTTGCGAAATGTGAAGGACACTCTCTTTGAACCCCTTCTAATCACACTATCGTTAACTAGGTCAATCTGCAGAAGAAGCATAGATGATATTTCAGACGAAAATCAACTAAGTGCGTGCAGAAAGTTCCAGAGAAAAAGATTCTGGTGTGAATGTCCATGCCTCGAGATATGAAGGAAAATTCTGATAAAGTGATGAGAGAAAAGAGGAAAGTTGCTATGCAGAGATGTTGAAGCTCTTCAAATTATGTTTCTTTAAGATTCTATTCATTTCTGACTTATGCCTTTCAACCCTATAAAGCTCTCTTATACACTTCACAAACTTAAAAAAAGAAATGCAGACACACAAATGCTAGTCATACAGATTTATCAAAAACAAATTAGACATAGAAGAGATTTACCAAAAACACATTAGTCATAGAATAGGAATGAAGTTTCTTTTTGGTAACTGGCGGGAATGAAGTTCATTTATGAGACCGCAATGCTCACTTGTTCAGAGTTACAGGGGCTAGGGCACATAATCCTCTGGTAGGACTCTCTCCAACACTCAATCCATGCTCTAAGCTCCAACTCACAATCCTCGCTCTCATGAATTTTAGTAGTTTGGGATGTTTTCGAAAGGAGCTTTTGCACATGTCCACATGCATATTATGTGACACACAACAGGAGTGTAGGACAGCTTAAGAGAGTTAGACGAGACAGCCAACAACATTATTTTCTGGTGCGTTGAGGCACAAAGAAATTGAGGTTAGTGTTCCAGAACGTAAAAAACTAGTTTGTGTAAAAAGGAAAGAGCTACTATTGGTTAGTTTCAAAAGTGGCAGCTTGTTGGAATAGACCCAACCAACAAGCCATAACTCAGACGGATCCAACAATGATCTCAACAGGTTATTATCAATATTCCCTTGTGTACTTGATCAAGGCCAAATCCTATGTTTTGGGGAAAGTTCAAGGATCTTTGCTAGAACTAGCTGAACTCTACCCCCTGGAGATTCTCAAGTTTTCCCCTTTCAAAATAAGCTACATAGAGCTGGATAGTGAGCAGCTAGCTGTAAGAAACAAAACTATAAATTTTTCAATAACTCGGTAGCCAGCCAAATGGATCAACTAATCCAGGGGACTAATCCCATTGTCCACTAGCGAGGGGCTAATTAAAGCCGAGGCAAATCTTTGTACAGACTGGCCGAACATAGGAATTGATAGCTCGCTGACCAGAGTCGACCACAGGCTTCCTAAGAGCCCTATTTGCCCATAAGATATTGGTTGAGGATGAAATTGAAGCAAACAAATAAAACACAGTGCGACCAAAAGTAGATCTAGAGTGACTAGCTAACAGTGTGCAGCTAACCACAGTTTTTTGCCAATCCAAAACAACTGAAACATACTCGCTAGAGTTCTATGTTTAAACAAAGCAAACTAGCAAACAACTGGAAATCAAGAAGAGCAAAAAATATGAGTATCTAAAGTATAAGAACCTAACACATACGGAACATTCATGAATAATTGACAATTATGAATGGCGGGATATACCTTATGGTGCGGAATGTAATGATGCCAAGCGTATCGTGCCTCCCCAGATAACAATAGCAGTGATCGAGTGGGAAGATAAATAGCCTTCCTTACAAAATTTGAGCTACTGTCAGGAATTTCAACTTTGTTGTCAGTACCTGAATCAGGTTCTGGAACTGAAACACCTTCCGAATACCTCCTAAACTCCATGATACAAGGCCCTGCTAGAGAAAGGCTGAAAATTGATCCCTCAAATGCTGAATGGGTGTCTATATGTGGGGCCAAGCCAACTCCAGATGGGTACTCATTCACCTGAAACAACTTGCACATAATGTCAGTCACAATTTTAACGAACAATCATAACAAAAGCTAGAACCACAGGAAGCATTAAGGCTTGACATTTTTGTCATGGAACATCTAATGCTCCCTACCCAGGATAGAATAGACCCAAACTACATTCAGGTAAAACTTGAAAAACTATAGAGACGGATCAAATTTTGTGGAAAGCAGAAAACAGATTGCTACATACGGTGAGTTGGTCTAGATCTATGTTCGCAGCAGCATCGACGTCTGAAATCGACGAGATTCTTTCAAGTACAGGAGAAACGAAGGATGGTAGTTCACCCATATGTTGCCTTGTATCAATGTTCCTTGTCTGTTAAAAAGTGGGGAAAAAAAGAAATACAACTGTTAGCTATTCCATTTGGTCCTTCATCATGATGCTACAGAACATAAAGACCATTAGCCTAGTCCGTAGACCCTTTCCATAAGTCAGACAAGCCAGTAGACTAACATAAGTATAAGAACACACAAAACTGCAACATGCCTTTGAAAGTGTCAGGGGACTAGTTCACAAACTTCTTATATCATCACTTACTTCGTATAAAAACTCATAGCCATAGTGCTGAACCCTTCTTTTCGCCAGACTTTTCCAAGGTCTATTATCAACTGCTGCCAGCAATTCCTGAAAAATGCAATATCTGAATAAAGACCCAAGAAGCTTCTCGTGATTGAACACCATCGAAACCAGAAACAGAAAGAGTTGAAAAATGCTGTTATAAGACAAAAAAACCTACCAACCTCTTCTTCTGTAGCAGTGATAAAGTCATGCCACAAGTAAAGACCTGGAATATTCACTTCTGAAGCTACCAAAGCTACTGGATTTGAGCTATCCACATGAACCTGACAAAAAGGCAGAGTCATTTGACGACCACAAACCAATAAAGTACCAAAACAGGATGCAACCAAGTTCCATCCAAAGGATATGAGGCCTAATGAACCCCAGTTTGATAAACCAAACCAAGCCTTATGTCCCAATCAATTGAGGTTGGCTACATGAATCTTTTTTTTTTTCCATCGACCTCTGTCAAGGGCTACCTGCTCACTTAGACTTAGTATACTCGTATCTTTGCGCACTACAACATCTAATGTCAATTTGAGTCTCCCCCTCCCTGTAGTGTTGCTACCCATAAAAATTATCTTATCAACTCTCTTAACTGCTGCATCTACAGGTCTAGGGTAGATATGTCCAAACCACCTTAGTCTATTTTATCTCAACTTCTCCTTTATGGGTGCTATACCTACCAACGGCTTCATTTCTAATCCTCTCTCTTCTAGTCTTACCACATATCGATCTCAACATTCTCATTTCAGTTACACCCATCTAACTCACTTGTTATTTCTAGATAGCCAACATTCTGCACCGAAAGCATCGCTTGTCTTATGACATATAGGCAATTCTATAGAATTTCCCTCTTCACTCCTTCAACATAAGCACTTCCGTTACCACTAAACTTACACTCTATATACTCAGTTTTACTCCTACTTATCCTAAAGCCTTTTGACTATAATACTTCTCTCCATATTTCTAATTTAGTACTAACACCTCTAGCAGTTTCATCTACCAGGACAATACCATATGCAAACAACATACACATTACACCATATGATATCCTCCTGAATATGCCTGGTCAATTCATCCATAACTAAGGCAAAGAGGTATGGACTCAAGGTTGACCCTTGGTGCAAACCTACTTTGATAGGAAATTCGTGCAAACCTACTTTGATAGGAAATTCACTCGTTTCCCTGCTGGTGATCTAATGTGAGTGATGACACCTTTATACATGTCTCTAATCACATCGATATACCCTTTTGTCACTCCATTTCTCTCCAAAACCCACCATATAAATCCCTAGCCACCCTATCATAAGCTTTTTCTAATTCTATGAAAACTATATGTAGATCCCTCTCTTTTTCCCTATACTTTTCTACCAATCTTCTTAATAGATAGATTGCTTCCGTGGTCGATCTCCAAGGCATAAATCCAAATTGTTTCTCTGACACCGTAGTCACCATCCTCAAGCGATGCTCAATAACTCTTTCCCGCAACTTCGTTGTGTAACAATATCATCCTCAAGTGATGCTCAATAAATCCGGTTTGATAAATGAATAATGAAAATGGCAAGTGAAAATGATGGCCCCTCCTATACAGCTCTAGTCCAAAGGTATACATGTTGCTTCAAATGTAAGTACTTTATACAAAATTGACAAAATATATAGACAAGTGGACATATTTACCAGAGAGAATTTTAGATCCTATTTTAATCCAAAATCAAAGCTACCAAGCAGGGCCTAATAAAATTCAAGAAAACAATAAACTAGTCTGACTGTCTAAGCCCACCCATTTTCTACCTGTTTAGGAGCTTGATGTATTGAATACTGGATGTGCAAGAAACGGCCTCCAAGATCAGGACATGGACGTCCATTTAAAGCCTTTAAAGCTTCTTGAGCAGAACTCTCCTCAATGTAAGAAACAATGACACGAGCACCAGTTTCATCAGCGGCAAAGACTCCTTTCACTTCTCCAAAGGAACTGAAGACTGCTGAAATAGTGTTAAAAGAGAGACCCACAGCTGGTCCACAGTTGGCCACATAAAGGTTAGGACTTGACTCTCCATCCAGTCCCTTAGGACGGGCAAATTGCGGTAAACCCATTTTTCCAATTTTACGTCGATGGAAATTTAGGAAAAGCCTCCGCTCCTAACCAAAATTAACAATTTCACTTAAAAGGGGAAAACAATAAAAAACAGAAGCATTTGTACAGAGGTAATCACAAAACAAATCAAGTCCTTCCAAAGCACAAATACATTATCATCCAGTCCCAATCGAAGGACATAAATGTCATCCATAGTTGTTAATGGGTCCCCCGCTAGTAGATAGGTCCCATTAGTCAGAGGTGAGAGTAAGCTGGACGGACACCTTGAATGACTGAGTTATGGAAAAAAATATCATCCATGTTTGTGTACTTAACATATTCAGCAGGCAAATATACAAATGGATCATCCAAGATTATTCCATTCATGGAAATTGATGATCACAACTACTATTGGTACACGTGGTTCTGGGAAATGGTTGGATTGCACCATTTCACTCTTTTCTTACACTCATCAATCATACTACTTTTAATTCGAACAAAATGCTTTTATGCCAAAGAAGAGAATGAAGCTACTCACTTCTCCGGGGCATCCAAACACTACTTAAAGCATTTGTTGAACAAAACCCACTTTAGTGTTCATCTGGGTTATCATACTTTCAAGCAATTTTACATCAATGTGTATATCTAGTATCCAAATACATACAGACACTCAGGCAGACGAAATTAAAGAGGAGTAATTCTGATTTCAAGAAAATTGCGTAATCTATTTAGAATACTGCTACAGGAATTTTTGGGTCTTGGGTTTCGTTTAGGCATGCTAGCATTAAAACCATTCTCTAATTTTCTTCACAATTCGGGCGTGTCCAAAATCACGAAAAGACAGAAAAATACTACCTTAATTCAGAGAGAGAGAGAGGGAGCTTACATGCCAAGAAAACACTGAATCCTCCGCCTCCCTCAGATGACTCCCGGAGCTGCCGGAGTGCCGGGTGAGAGAGGGAGAGACGGAGAGTAAAGAGAGAGGGAAACTGTTCTCCGTGGCAGCAGTCAAAGAAACCACAGAAGTGGGCCGGATAAAATCAGGCCTGGGAAGCGATTAGTGGGCCGGTCAGTTAAAATTGGGTCTAGGAACCGCTACACTTATTTGGATCACAATTAAAAGCCCAGACCAAAAAAAGGTAAAAGGGAAGTTCCTTTTTTTGGAACTGCAAAAATACGGCAGAGGGAAATGAAGAAAGTTTCTATTATAACCTCCCAAAAAAAAAGACACTTTTTTTTAGGACGAGCAAGAGGGTAATTTTACTTAACTAGGCATGTTGACGAATGAAGGGCAAGAGGACCTTTCTAACACACACACAAACCCAAACTTTTTGATGCGGGAAGTAAGCCCCATGACGCAAGACTGAGAGTCTAACCTATTTTTCGGACGGGCCCAACAACAAATGATGGACTCCCTTCAAAATTAAGAAGTTGGGCCAAGATTTTTTGTTTTTTTTCCAATATGGGTAAGAGGGTAATTCCACTTTACCCACTTAACTAGGCATGCTGACTAGTGAGAGACAATATGACCCTTTTAACACACAAACTCAAACTTAAAAACCACCAAATAACCTGACCAAAATAAAGGAAAATCAACGTCGATGGTTGGGCTGATTTTGTTTTGTTCAGGCCAATTTACAGACAAAAAACTTACATTTGAGTCTTTGACACTTTCACCTTTTTCGGTTGGGTTTTTGGAACCCGGTTTCAAGACCTAGGTCTTGTTTGGTTTCCCCCAAATGGTTTTCAGCCCCATTAAGAAAAGAAGAAAAAGTCTTCCGGCTAGCAGCAAAAGAGAGAGAGAGAGAGAGAGAGAGAGAGAGAGATAAAAAAGTGACAAGTGGGGAGGGACCCACTAGCAGAGGGAACCCCAGTACTTTGACCCAACCTTGGAAACCTAAGAAACTGGGTTTCAAAAACCCTACCGAACAAGACCCCTTTATCGTGTCTCTTGGAGGAGCTAAACAAAAAATAATGCGTCAGAAAAACTTTCTTTCTTTTGGTGCATACAGTGCATTGGAGGTCGTAGTCGTAAAAATAGAAATTTTGACGGTGCCAAGACTCGAACTCTTGACCAGTGATGAGAAACAAGGATTTACGGCTAGAAACAAGGAACGCGGCTATGGGTACGCATAGCACGCGTGCGCCAAATGCACGTACCGCATCTCAACTGTCCATCTCAAAAATCAATGGTCCGGATTTTAAATAAACTGTTCGCGAGGACAGTTTATTTAAAATCCGGACCGTCGAAAACATGCACGGACAGTTAAGATGCACTGTCCGTGCATATTGCGTACGCGGGAATGCGTACACGAAGTAATTTTGTTACGGCTAAATGAGCTAAGCTCAGTCCATATCTCCATTGAACGGTGTAGTTGTGGTGCAACTTAGAAAGAGAACCTTTGAACCTTTGGAAGCTAAAGCATCGTTTAATTCGCGGAATGAAATATACGGGATTAAGAGTCCTCTGGTTGATCATCCCCTAGATTATTTGTCCTGGAATTAATTTCATCCTTAACTCTACCCAATCCCATTTAACAGTTTTTTTTCCATAAAAGTAATACTCCGTACTACTTGCCAGAATAAAAACTTGAGATGCATTTCAAATGTATATTGAGCTGTTGAGGAAATAGAGTTTTATGATTTTATCTACCTTTGGCAAAAGCAAAAAGCATCGTTTAAAATCGCGGAATGAAATATACGGGATTAAGAGTCCCCGGACTATTTGTCCTAAAATTAATTTCATTCCCATTTAACAGTTAAAAAAAAAAAACAGTTTTGAGCCTAGAACAGTTTTTTTTTTTTCGTTTCGTAAAAGTAACACTACTTGCCAGAATAAAAACTTGAGATGCATTTCAATGTATATTGAGCTGTTGAGTTTTATCTACCTTCGGCAAAAGCAAAAAGGTCAGGATTCTAGCAAAGTACATTCTTTTGATCCAAGAACACCAAATATTATTGCCATTTCATAATAATGTCTGGCAATTACAAGTCTCTTTTTGTACAACATGCCACACATACAGCTCTCAAACCATCACCAAAATCACCTTGGAACCAGGGGCAAAACAGAACAAAACTTGCAACTCAGAAAGCATCTCGTAGTATAATTTCATGAGTATTTTTATGAAACTATACTCTTGGCTACGAAGGGGAATCTGGAGGGGACACACCACTGCAAGCCTCTCTGCCAATGCACCAAACTCTGTTACGACTTGGCGTTGCAGTCGCTGAACTTGATTTGATTTCACCATTGCAAAACTCTCCATCCACTTTGTTCATCTGGTCAATGAGAGAGTGCCTCACACGTTGACCAATCACCGGGGAGTCGGAAAGATTCATTCCGGGAAAGCAACAAGTGGGCACGGGTGAACTGGGATTGCTCAAAACATCTTCTCGCAAAATATCCCCCATCCGAGTGAGTATCTTGAATGCCAAGTTTTGCAGAGCTCGAGAATATGCTTCCACAATTGAATGTCCAACATCCTACATATAGCAGCAATAGGAAGGAAATAAACACAATTACACAATAGTTTTTGCCAAACACAACAAATCTACTTGTGAAAGATGAAAAATATAGTCAAGAAAAGCATGGAGATAATGTCAGTGTTATGATACAAATCCAACATTCTTCAAGGGGCGATCATAGCATGAAAGTGTTTGCAAAAACTGCTAATATAAAATCTCCATAAAAGAGTTTCTTTTTATGTTACACATTGAAGGCGATGTGATCTGATGAGCTTAATTCAATTTTATGGTCAACTTGCTTGGTGATAGGAATGTTTTTTCAATCACATTAGCATTATATCAATTTTGGAGAAAATATCATAATATGCCAGAATGAATCAGTTATGAAAAGGGTACCCCTATTAAAACTAATGCACAGGATTAAATCTCGATTTGACAGTAATGGAATCGTCCCGAAACACCAGTAAATAAAGCGGTACAAATCTAAATAATGAAGCTCGAAGTTAGAATGACCACAGGTGTCTGAGTTTTGCTCCAGTGATAAACCATGATCAGTCTAGAACGTGTCCCCAGTTCAAACTCTAAGTACAAAGACGGGCTTACAAAATTAGAAAGTTGCATTTTACTGAACTTACCTTTCCATATTGGATTTTCACAACATCAAGAAATGTCTGAGCAAGGTTAGGATATCTGGTCTTGAGCTGCTGAATAAGAGCTTCAGCTTGGTCCGATAAGAATTCCATCTTATCCAGTTCAGATATTGGATCCTTCATGAAGGACCATGATGTTCGAACTGGAGATTTACCACAGGTTTGCTCCATAATTCTCTCTTTCCATGCTAATACCGCTGTTTCCAACCTATTGATGGCTTCAAGGGCAGTGTGTTCAGATTTTAAACGGAGAGAATTGAGCATTTCCTCTGCTGATACTGATTCGGCACTCAAGATTCTGTAAAACTCTTCGCCAAGACATGCCTTTCCGGACTGTAAATAAGTACAGATGATGGTCATTAGACTTATCACTGGTAAAAAAATGCAGAGACAATTCATAGTTCTGAAGTGCAGTCAGCATGTTCATAAGATATACAGATCGACAAAAAAAGTTCTATCATGAGTTTGAGATGCAATAATAGCATATTGAGACCTTAAAATAACACAGAACTGTGATATTTTATTCTTTTCACACAAATGGCATTTAATGATGCCTTGAGCCATAAGTCTGATGGCCAATTCTTACTCTTGTGGAAGGTTAGCTAGTTTAGAGTGAAAACGGTGTCATGTACTGAACTTCCACACAAAAAATCTCACCTAACAAGCTTCCAGCATGGACAAGAGCTATTTCATCAAGGCTCATTTGGTATACGATGCTAGGATACCCTCTATCAGAATTTATGTAAAAGCCAAGGTGGATTTAAATGTTTATGGGGAATTCCAAAATAAAATGTAAAAAATCCTAGGGAATCTGTCTAAGCTTATTGCCGGGTTAAAATGATTCGACATGAAGAAAGTTGCTTGCCTTAGGAAGTGCATCTTTGATAATGGTAGGGACAGGCATTTCAAGCAAGACAGTCTCATTGATGGATTTGGCAGCCTTGAATACTTGGTGCACCACTTTCCCCTGATTTAGCAATCTTTTCTTTTCAAGGTCTGATAGGCCTCTGGTTGGTACTTGGGGCAAAGGAAGCCACCACTTTCTGCTCTTTCTCATACTCGTGCTCCTTCCTTCAGCTCGGCTACCTCCTTCGTCGTACCAAAACTCAGTGCTAACCATTGAATCTAGAGTCTCCTGCCAGTTAGAGATATGCAGAATGGGTGAATTTTGAGTATGAATGTAGTATTAGTACATAAGATTTCCATAGGAACAAAGTAACCACCCACAATAAGCATGGAATCCAACTTCTGAAGTGCTGGAAGATTAATATGGATGTCTGCACGACCTTTTGAAGTCATTATCTGCTTCAATAAAATAAATATATTAATGAAAAGGACTATAATTACAATGCTAAACACTAAATCCACTGCTAACATTCGACTTCCATTGAATCAAAAAGGGAAATTACCTCCATTGTGCGGCCATTGGCACCGTGTTGCTTAGCTGGAACCAACTCAACCATATAGTTGGTAGGGGAGAGCAACCAGTCCATTTCTCTTCGCCATTTGCTCTTTCTATCCTCTGGAAGTGGCTCCAATTTCCACAATTCCCCAAAAACCGATGCTGCAAATCCATTTGTAGCATTTTCAAGTTGAAGGAAGCTAACGCAAAAAAGGAATAGAAACTGAAGAATGACGTTATAATTTTAAGCCTAGGATCAAAGCCATCCAAGTTCCTTTGTAACATCAAGATTGGATCTCCACTGCTAATATTTGGAAATCGACACTGAACCTGATGTTGTGTTTCATATGTGGTACACGTCAAGTACTATTGTAGAAGCTAATTATTGCATCTCAAACCGGTAATCAGAACATGTTTGAACTTGGATGTGAATTCCAGAGAGACTTTCTAGTGAGCAAGCTTAAATTCTGAGCATTTTCACAATTTCCTTCGAGAAGATTACTCCATCTTCCGACATAAATACCCTCATGCTTAATAATTATCCCTTACATTTATTTTTTCGCACTAAGCTACATGTGTGTAGTAGAATGGCCTGTATTGCAATGCATCCACTGATATACATAACTTGTAATCTAGTGAGGAAATGGATATTTGATGTACCTGCTAGATTTGTAATGGCATTAGACAGTGCCAATGCAGTGGGGAGGCCCTTCTTGCCCCCTGTAGCATCTTCACCCAACAACAATTTTGCAAATTTTTCTTTCATCGTTTCAATATCTGAAGACTGAAGACTCTCAACAGCCTTTTCTTTGCAATTAAACTGTTTGGCGCTTTCCGCAACCTCCCATTCATCTAGCCCATGCTCATCCCTCTTCATCATTGTCCAGTGAGAAGAGAACGATCCAGTAGCATTATTGCTAGAAGAACAGCTTGAGGCATCTTCATCCAAGGAGTCGGAAACACATCCATCCCCCCTGCTAGTGGAGCTTTCATCTTCGTAAGCATGGTTGTTAAGAATGCAACTCTCTAGGCCATTGTATGTCATTATTCCTGAAATCAGTTTCCTTTACATTAAGACACTGACCCAGGAAAGGTCGAGCAGTGTTTTCATGAATGCTATTTTTTCTAGAAGCTAAGCAGGGTTATGTCTACAATGCCAAGTTGGAGTTCCATAAGAAGGTGGATGAGTTAGCTTGCATAACACTAAAGAAATAAACTTGAGAAATTCTCCTCATTTAAAGGAAACAATAGCATGAGATGCTAATGGTTAGGAGATAAACCACCATACCAGAAAAAGAGCGGAACTATTCACCCAATAAGATATGGTTGTTTTGTTCTGTTTTCAGTTGGTTGATGGGCACACTAATGAGGCGAGTATTTCAAGATAGTACACTCTGTGCAACATTTCATCTTTCTCAATGTTCAACCTAATTTGGTAAAAAGTATGATCACCACTGGATCTTCTTGTTTGACAATCAAGGGGGGCATTTGCTTATTCATCTGATTACTATGCGTGAATTTGGTCAACATTTTTCAATCTAGAGAATTTACAAATTCTTCAGGCTCCTACCATAAATGGTTTTGGACACCAAATGAAAGAAGGTGATAAGACTTCAGATAAAAGAAAGTTATGAAGAGAATGCCAGTGTCGAGTATAATGAGGTCGGCTGCTAAAGCCTCTACTATTGGCCTACAAGATACAATGGTACTGCAAGTGGAGTGGTAGCCCAGTGGTAGGCGCCATGTACTCCCATGCATTTGATTGAGGTTCAAACCTCACTAACTACAACTAATACTTCTGACTTCCGCTGAGCCAAAAAAAAAAGATACAATGGTACTGCAATTTTGCACCAAAAGGTATAGTCGTATAAGAAACTATGCAGAGATTACAATACCATTGAGAATAAAAAGACAAACACAAAGTGAGCACTATCAGTATCTCTTATAATTAGACTAATAAGTCCAATTTAGTAGATAGAAGTCAGAATCAGTGCTCAACAACTTTCCAACCTATGTGCATATTTTGCGGCAATATCTATGGGCTTATCACATGTCAGTGCAAGCAAAGTCAAATCTGTCCCAACTGTGGAAAAGCTAGCTAGCACATGCAAATTCCAATTTATGTTTCAAATGCTTGTCTCAACTGTTCAAACAAAAAAATATTTGGCTCAAAGAAAACTGGAAGCCTCTTACAATTGATTTTAGAATCAATTGAATTTTAAGCGGCATCGGACTATTCGAATCCAGAGTTTGACGGGCTCTATGAAGGATATAGCAGGTAAACTAAGTACTTCTTAGGTTCTTTTCCCCTTCATCTTTTCCTTTTTTATTTTAAATATTTTTATTTATTTTAATATTACTTCTCTGATTCATTGTTTTATTTAAGTAGTCAAACTTACATTCTGACTTTGAGTACTTCTGGTCCAGATCTAACCAAGGAACCATCATAACTCTAGATCCAGAGCCTCTAGTCAACAATCTAGTTAAGAAAGAACATGCCATACTTCAGAGGGTATAACCAACCTAGGCCTAGATTTTCCCTTGAATAGAGGCTGATCCAAATAGAAACCAATTCAAAAGACCAACCATCAAGTCCCCACCTAGGTTGCATCATTTATTCCATGTAGTGGGGCTGGTAGTTTTAATACCATTAATGGGGCCCACTACTGCCATGAATCAGATAATAAATAAGAGACATGGACTTTCCATGGGTCCTGTCCTCTTGATAAATCACACCAACTTTATTTATGGTATCTACGTTCATGCAACGCAAAAACCAATGTCTATACAATAGAAATTAAAAATTCCAAAGTTTAGGTCGCCTGTGCCTCCAGGTTAAAAATAATGGGAACAATTAACAGATCTCGCCTATGAGACCCTAGTAACCAACCGGTGGGAAAAATAGACTGCTTTTTCACTAGCCCCTGATGTTGTATTTACAAAGTTAAAATCCCAAGTACTCATGGATCCAAAATATCTCCAAACCAGCATCTTAATTTTTGTCACAGTCCGTGACAAAAATCAAAGCAAAAACAAACTTTGACCTCAACTGGAGTCGAACCATTCTAAAGTTGAAATTTGGATAAAAATGCTTAGGCCTGTTACCGATTTCCACACATATAAGCACCGATAATATGCGAAAGTAACAACTGAAAGCTCATAATATTCGCTTCTATTCGCTTCCTACTCTCTTTCCTTTCTTTCCATTTTTTTTTGATAACCAAGTGTTTGAGCCAGAATGCGTACCTCAACTAATCTTATGAGACCAATCCCACCATCACTTCCTACTCTTTTGGGGTGTATACATGATAATATTAGTATCATAGAATTTCAAGCTGGTAAGGGAAAATATATGATTTTCCACAATAATGAAAGGCAGAGATTTTTATATCAAAGTCATAATTCAAAACATTAAGATCACCTAGATCTCATATACGGTTACCTTAAAAAAAGAATATGAATAATGAAGCTAGTAATAGTAACAGTTAACATCATACTGCAATGGAACTCAATTTACTGCTGTCAAAGTTGAAAAAGTCTTTATGTCCAGGTTGTGGTCGTACAGAAGCATGGACATTAACTGCTCCTCATATACAATACATGTTCAACCAAATTAAATGAGGTACTCTGAATGCAGATTACTACAAATGGTGGTGCAGCCAAGTGGGTTCCAGAGTTTGCAAACTGGAGGGCCCACTCAACTGATAAACCTAGCCATCTAAGGTAGGAACAGTCCAGTAGCAAATATTTGCAGCAGACTACCCCATCAGTCAAGGCTCGGCCAGCTCGATACGGTTTGGTTTTGGTTGTGTATTTCTGCAACACTATGGGACTACAGTCCTCGTATCATTTAGGGAGCGATGAAGTAGGTTGAGATGTCAATTATACTGGGGCTCAAACAAGAAAGCTCAAGCTACTGGGGTGTTTTTAGCTTTACAGGATTGTCATAAAACTACTAAACCAAACAACCCAAGTCATTTTGTTTTCATTTGCAAAGTCATTGTGTTCAATTGACGTCAGTTTCGTATGCATTGCCACTGGGTATTATTATACCATCTATTGACAGCTAAATGGTATGATACAAAGGTTATATAATCAATTAGATTGTTGTGGTCTTTGAATGATACAGCCGGCCATGCGTAGTATGGGTTTTATCGCTAGTTATACAGTACTGCAAACCTAGTTTTTAAGAGAAGCATTATGAGACTGTCAAGTGGCACATTAACTAAGAAGTCTGAAAATCTTTCCTATCTCATTACATATTAAATTTGAAGTTTCGAAATATTACAATAACCATTTTAGCATTGCATAGTTTGTTAGGGTTTACATGACATCGCCTTTTTCATCAAATTGATGAACATTTACTCAATTCTAATGTGACCTAATTTCCGTGTATGCGCTATATTTAAAAGAAAGGGTTATTTTTCTCCTCTACTTTTGTAGCTGACCAAGGAATTTGATACCAAAGTATTGATCGTTAATGTAATCAAAATATGCGTGGAGAAAAATTAAATCATTAAATGACTCAAAAAGTTCGGGACAATTACGCGGGACAAAGATACAATTTATTTTGGGTCCTCACACAAAACTGCCTTCAATAGCGCCAATCAGACTGCGAGGATGCACACAAATAATTTTTTTTTTTAAGAGTTGTACATATATACGTACAAGCTATGAACTGAATCACTGAATTTCTTTAAGTAATTATCAGCCATTGGAGTTTTACAGAAATGATTAATCAATGAAATGTTTTGTTCGTACACATACCAGGAGGCAGGTTTTCATTAATGAAAATTTCAAGATCTTAACCACATTTATGTTGGATAAATTTTTATCGGCTGTTGGTAGTTGGGCAAAAAGGTATACGTCATTCTTTCAATCCTCGATATTATTTTTTTCAGAAGAAAACTTTAAAAATGTTCAATTATAAAAAAAATCATTTTTCTGGTCAAGCATATCTAGGTACAATGACACAAATCATTTCATATGTTGATTAAGGCCAAATGAAAAAAGTCATTATTTATCTTTACTTTGCATTAAGCAAATCAGGGGCGGCTGCACCATTGTTTAAAAGGGTTTGGTTGTTAAAACAATACAGTAATTCCTTCTCTACGCAATTTGATTTTTCTTTAGTAGTGTTGGCTAGGTTACTCGTATGGAGCCATAATTCATTATTATGCTATATTCGAGGAGTATTAGAAGAAGTAGAGTGAAAGATTTGCCCAGTGTGAAATTCCATTGTAGTCGGGGAGTCAAGGATTTGCTGTATAGCTCAACAAAATCAAAATAGACCCAATCCAATAAGATTTGCAACCTAATTTTTTTTAGCATTTATGTCATTTTTTCTTTGGCTTATGTCGTGAAAAGTTAATTCTAAGATCTTCGATTTATTAGCAATACATAATGTATATTGCCAAGTTGAAGTTTATACTTTATATACAGTAAACTAAAATCTTGGCGCCATTCCTATCAGCAATTGAAAAAACAACTATAGATTGTAACATCCCAACTGGAGAGAGAGAGAGAGAGAGAGAGAGAGAGAGAGAGAGAGAGAGAGCTTACTCTCTTGTTCATCAAAGTCAAAGCTAATCTCTCTGTCCCGAGAGCAGCAAGCAAATCTCCTTCTCATAATCAACATATCTTCTTGTATCCAAGTAGACCTGAGGACCAAATTTTGGAAGACCGCAGATGATTAGGCAGATATTCCAGAAGCTATGCAACACTGTCCGTTCCACTAAGCTGGCTTTTTAGATTTTTTTAATTGATGTGTCGAGGAGAATGACCTATCTAGCGTGAAATACCAGAGAAACCAATAATCCACCTAGTGGAATGGCTATTTTTTCAAAATTTCAAACAACAAATGTCACTAGGGAAAAAATATGTTGGACCTATTGGTTCACATTCAATATTGCCAGCTAAGTAGTGACAATTCAAATATCCAGTGAATGGGTGTTCCTGTCAGCAAAACACTCTATGAAAGTTGGAAGTTGTAACCCACCTTAAGTGGTCGAAAAATTCTATTGTCCAAACAAACGGACCCACTCAAATTGATTATAACTTCCCAATAGAAAAAATGATTAAACATATTTTGTTGTTTTGTATGACACCCAATAAAAGAACAATTATACATGTTACAAAGGAAAAAGGAAGCAAAGAAATGACTTATTAGAAAAAGTTTTGAAAAGTAGGATTTTTTTCTTCCCCGAAAGGAGGAAAAAAGTGAAGCTAATAATCTTAAAAGCTGAGTTTTCTCCATCCATGGGGAAAGAACTATTAAAAAATGATAGAAAAAGTATAGGTCAGACAAAAGAAAATAGATTTCAAACCAGAAAGGGAAAACAAGAAATTCGAAAAAAGAAGTGCAAAAAAAAAAAAAAAAAAACTTTCTAGCTATCCCAAGGCCAAGTTTTTATTTATCTATTCCAAAAAAGTTAGTATTTTTTTTCATGGAACCAAAAAATGGAAAGTAACAAATTCCAAAAAGTTAACAATCATTAGAATAGAATTACTGAGTTGACACGGACTTAATAGGCTCCTGAATCGACACCGAGTGACTGAGTTCTCAATCCTAAAAACCTTTTAGACCTAGTCAATCAACTTTTTCAGTTAAGCAAAAAGATCTCCGATTGACTCTGGACCTTTTCAGTATATGGCTTCACAATCAAAACCCCTTTAAAAAATTCTTTCGTTTTGCTTTTCCTTTCCACTGAGATTTCCCCCTCTCTGCTTTTACCCACCCCTAAACCTAGAAAACCACAAAATAATCAAATGGCGCTCCAAATGATAACAAAGGACTTTCAATTTGAAAAAACGTCCGCAAAATACACATACGTACACATAGACACACAGGAGAATGCAGCATCTGCACAAAGATCAACGTGGAGAATACGGCCCAAATGTGAAGCCTTTGTTTCAGATGTACTAATAACTCCGAGAAATCGGCCAAACCAACAAACACACAACAATGCAATCATAAAATCAAAAACAGAAAATACGAGTCGAACCCGAATCAGGCTTCACGAACCCAAGAAAAAAAAAACTCGCAAAATAGAAGAAGATACTGACAAAATTGGAAAACGAGATGCGAACCTTAGATTGATGTAATCGATGACGCTGAACAAACTGTGCGTAGCTTGTTCAGAGCTGCATTTGGGACACCAAATTGGAATCTAATTGGAAGCTAGTGGTGGTTTAGAGTGAGAGAAAATGCGGGTAAAATGTAGTGATTCAGAGAGGTCGGAAAGAATGGAGACTTGTGGCAGGGTTATTGAATTCGGAAATTAAATTTTGTCACAGAGGCAGGGGAGGAGGAGAGAGAAGGAGGTGATGGAGGAGAGAGAGTATTGGGGCATTGAATTGAAGAGAGAGAAGGAAGGAGTGAGTGAGTTGACGAGAGAGAGAGAGGAAAGGAAGTTAATTAAGGGAGGAAAGGGATGGGTCGACAGGGTGTGTGGTTCGGGTCCGCGTCCGTAAGCGCCTAATTTTTCAAGTCCTTTTTTTGACGTTTCCGGAACTGAAATGGGTCCACCTAGGCCCAATAAGGAAAAAGACAAGTAGGAAGTTTCTCAAGATACTCTGTCCGTCCCAAATTAATGGTTCATTTTTATTATTTGGCATTTCTCAAAGAATTGTTCATAATTTTCAATCTATGGTGCTTTTTATATCAAATATGAATGTTATTTGATAGATCTCAATTAGTTATTAAAATAAAAATTTTGAAATTATAAAAAACATTATAGATTGTGAAATATAGATAATTTATTGAGTGATAAGAACTACTGAAAACGGACCATTAATTTGGGACGGAGGTAGTAAGTTGTTAGGCTAAAAATGTTTTCTTGTGTTATGTCTTTATTCAAGAAAAAAAAATGAGTTGCAAGTGGTGGCTAAGTCATGCGGTAGAGCTATTGGATGTCTCAAACTGCATCCCGGAATCCAATCTCATTCTCCTCATCTCTCATGTAATAGATTAGGAATGACAAATGAAAAAAAAATGAGTTTATTAGTCTAGCATTAAATTTTCGTGAATTATTGCTTCGTCTTGATAAGAGGAATCGGAAAAGTAGAAAATTTGAAAAATTTTTAATTTTGTAAAGAAATATCCAGTTTTTAGTACATTTAGCAATTTTTCCAAATTTTTTTACTCTTCCGACAAAATTTGGGTTTCGATTATAATTTTTTTTATAATTCTCTTGTCCAGACAAACCAATAATCGACAAAAATTTGATACAAACTAACAAAATGAAAAAAAATTAAAGTAAAATAAGGTAAACTACCTTTTTCCCGATGCATAACATGGCAATATGATGATTACGTAAGAAATAATAATCATGTAAGGCGGAAATAATATGCAAGTAAGGAAAACTGCTACAATACACATTCCTTATTTGGATGTGTATGATACACACCCCTATAAAAGTTACGTTTTTTTTGTAAAAGTTACGAGACACACAAAAATGTTACGAATTATATTGCTGAAAAGTTACGAAACACTAAAAAATGCTACGATTGCCAATGAGGTTGAACAATCTGGCCCATACAATAGGTGCATATGGTACACACCTTTAATGAGTGTGTATTGTAGCCATTTCCGCAAGTATTTTATGAATCGCTTAACGTTGTTCTAAATTCCATACTAGTATGCTACCTTACATAGTTACACTAGGTTCCCGTATTGCTCAACCCTACTCATCTGTTAGAATGGAGTACGGCTCAAGACGTAGCAGAATTCATGACGATATAGCAATGGTTGTAGCACGGCTCATTTCATAAAAAATGCCATCCGGCAACGATTACATCAATAGACAGGAATGAAACCAAACCCACTAACAATTGAAGTGAGCACGGGATGGTAAGTATTTCAAGGGCTACCGGCTCGTAGACACACCTGCCTAAGCATACCCGACACCTTCGAGACGGGATGATGAATCCTATTGAAGGTTAGCGGTAGAGAATTCCAACGAATACCCAGCACAAACCATTACACAATAATGCGCGGATGTAAACAACAACGAAACAGGGGGAAAAAAACAGCTAAACAAAACCCAACAAACACTGAGCTGCCACACTGAGTCAACTCGCTGAGTCACTGAGTGTAGCTAAGTTTACCAATCCAGCTGCTTCCCCAGAAAAACCAAGCTTCATGGCCGCCCGCCTGCGGATCTGGAACTTTATTGCCTCGGAGGGGGCCAAACCACCCGAGTTTCAACCCTACGTCAGATCTACCACAAAAGCCCCAAGATGACGGCGGAGAAAGGTTCAAAGATGGAGGTGGAGATAGAGAGCGGAGGGGGTTAGTGGCGGCTGGCACAGATGGGGAACGGTGGTGGTAGGTGGCGGTTGGAGGAGAGAGGCTATTTTGGAAGAGGCTAGCGGTAGGATGGTGGGGGTTGGTGGCATCTAATGGTAAGGGGTAGGTGGCGGCTAAAGGAGGAAGGTTAATCTGAAAAAGGCAGGCAATAGGATGGTAGAGGGTTGAAAAATCGGTGGTCGGCAGAAAAAGGAGCTAGGCGGGGGTGTGGCGCAAGGGAAGCAACCCCACCCCCAAAACAGTGATCAAAAGAGAAGGGAGGAAATAGGGAGAGATGGATGAAGAGATTTGTAGTGTAAAGAATGGAGGAAAGGGGCGGTGGCTAAGATGGAGGTAAAACCCTAGAGATAGAAAATGAGACCCGACTCCTAGAGAGAGGAGACCCTGCTCCTATTAAGTGCAAATTTGTTCATCCTCACATAATGAGGGTCGATTTCCACAATATGGATCAAAACCCATTAAATCAAAATCCAACAATCATTAAGAAAGAAGATAACAACCCATTACACCATTTATACCCACACTTCTTAAATAACCACAATAATGACAACAAGCAAGCAATATTCAAACCCATTACACCATTTATACCCACACTTCTTAAATAACCACAATAATGACAACAAGCAAGCAATATTCAAAATGTAACTAACATAAGTTTCGAATTCGCTCCAAGGCCCGGTTGGCTCGTACACTAACATCATCAAAATGTATTCTAACAGCCTTACTATTCTAATCATAAAATTGGTCATTAAATTCTTGATCCAAGTGTAATAATGTTGTTTTGACGACCGAGAGCTGCAACTCAAGTAGTCGCGAGTGAGTACTTAAGTGTCAGTATGTGAGATCTCAAGTTCAAATCGATAGAGCGACGTTGGCCTGCGGTAGTAATCTAACTTTACTAACATCCTATCTTCTAACAAAAAAAAAAGTTTTGATAAAAATCTAGCCTTATGGGGCAAGGTGGGTTTTGAGATTTATACAAGGGAAAAATTCAAAAAACCCCCCATACTTTGACTCCAATGTCAAATCGGCACCCAAACTTTCAAAATTGTCAATTTCACTCCTAAACTACTATTGCGTTATCAATTTCACTCCTGCCGTCCCAATCTGTTACTTGCTAAACGGAAGACGCTGACGTGGACACTAACAGAGGGATAAAAATGAGAAAATTTCAAACCCCCCCCCATACTTTGACATCGATGTCTCATCGCCACCCAAACTTTTTAAAATTGTCAATTGCACTCTTGAACTATCAATAGTATGGGTTTTTTTTATGAATTTTTAAAATTTCTCTCCTCCCTTGCCTCCCCCTTCTCTTTCCTCCCTACCCATCGCATAACCCCATCACCCACCACCGCCCCCCCCCCCCCCCCCCCCCCCAC
>JAXBDA010002028.1:0-47094 GCA_036023075.1 Gaultheria prostrata | reverse complement strand
TCAGTATGAATATATGAACCCAAAGTAAAAAAATTAGTGAATTTAATACTTCAACTCCTTGTACAGATCAACAACTTATTTATTTCAGTGCTTAAGATTCAGTACATATCAAACAGCTTATTAGCTTAATAAATTCAGCATTCAGTTTTCAGCTTTCAGCTTTATCAAACAGCCCCTACCTGCCATGCTTATACTCGAACCACCATTTTAGGTTAGCCTTCTGTTTGATTTGTAAGAAACAATTTGAAGAGAATGTGGCACTACTGCAAATGCTTGTCTAGTTGTTTCAATGTGGATGAAATTTGCAAGTTCCAACCACTTAAAATGGCCTTGTTTGCTCATGAGATTTGTCGATAAAAGTCACTATCGCTTGCCCTAACAGAACGCACTAAAGTCTCTCACAAGTCTTTGATAACATCCCCACTAAAACATAAAACGAAGTAATTAATAATGGCACCACCACGCAATGTCCAACGCCCTCCACAACCACACATTTATGATGGCATCGGGGCACTATGGCTGGTGCCCAAGAGCACCAAACAAATTTTGTGAATTATTCAGTTCCCCCAACAGTTTTTGTTATTTTATTCATGGCTTATCTACTATTTTAGTCCTTACAAAATACACCAAGTTTCAATTTCGTCCTTGCAAAATATTTTTGTGTCAATTTCGTCCTTATAGTTTCAGACAAATTTCAATGTTGCCCTTCCGTCAAATTAATGACGGAAAATGCTTATGTGGCAAAAGGAAAATGCTTAAAATACCAGAAAATGCTTAAAATAAAAGAAAAATGCTTAAAATACCGGAAAAATGATTAATCTCCAAAAAATGACGAAAATTATAAAATTTTCAAATACCGGAAAAAATTCATTAGACAAAAAGTTTATGAAATTTATATAATGATTTTTTGGAGATTAATCATTCGTATCGTCGAGAGGAATCATAAAAGTATAAAATATGGCCAAATTTAAAAAAAGTTCATATAAGACGACACTTATTTTTTTTGAAACGGCAATAAAATTTATTAAAGAAAATTTGACAATGGATACATCAAGTTGGAGGGGGAAAAGAGAGGACTCCAACCAATGTTGAAGAAATTAAAACACCCCTTGGGCCAAAGCCAACACTTTATAACAAAAAAAAAAAGCTATTTGGTATTCTTTCGTATTTGGAAAATCTTTTTGTCTAATTCGGCCCATATTTATCGACGAGAGGAATTACTATTTTTTTTATATCAAGTGTCATCTTATATGAATTTTTTTTTAACTTCGACCCATATTTTTATATTTTCTGATACTTCTCGTCGATACGAATGATTAATCTCCAAAAAAAATGTTTAGAAAAATTTCATAAACTTTTTGTCTAATGACTTTTTTCCGGTATTTTTAAAAGATTTTGTAATTTTTTTATCATTTTTTTTGGAGAACAATAATTTTTTCCGGTATTTTAAACATTTTTCTGGTATTGTAAACATTTTCCGTTTGCCACATAAGCATTTTCCGTCATTAATTTGACGGAAGGGAAAAATTGAAATTCGTTTGAAACTATAAGGACGAAATTGATACAAAATATTTTGTAAGGACGAAATTGAAACTTGGTGTATTTTGTAGGGACTAAAATGGTAGATAAGCCTTTATTCATCCATAGTTCTCCCTTAGCTAGAACCATGCAAAACTCCCCATAAGTTGCAAAAAAACACTCAACTTCAAGAGTTTACAGAGCCACATTTCTTCCTAATTTCCCCAACTTCCCCAGTCAAAACCCCAATACTTCCCATCTTAACCATTGATGCTCCAAAATCTTGAGAAAACATGTATGGGTCCATGCTATAAGAACTGACCATTGAAGCAGCCACTGGATCCCCCATTAAGGCTTGATCGGATTCAAGAAGCCCTGCGTTGCTCACTAAGTTGTTGTAATAAGTGTTGTCGAACATATATGAAGTTGCGGTGTCCAGAGGCGCAAGCTTGGTATTCGATTTGTCTACGTTTGGACATGTGCTTCTTAAGCCGGAGAGAAGTGAAGAATCAAGAGTAGGATCAGGCTTTCCGGAGTCTAAGAAGTTGAATAGTCTCCTCTTGAATGTGAAACATTGAGCATAGCCTATAGTATGTCCACCTACAACAATAAGAAACATCGACTTACTAATCTTTCATAAATAAAGAATTTTCACTGTGCTAACATTACATATGATGTACTTTTAAAGCTTCTTTGGTGCAAAACAAGTGGCAGGAGGGTGAGGGACGGAGCTCAGTAGGGGGGGCGGGGTGGCACAGGCCACCCGGGTCCAAAAAAAATAAATTGAAATAGTGTTATTCTTGAAAACACTTATTTACTTTTGGTATTAAGCATGTTGATGAGTGATTAATCGATGAAGATGTGTAATTTTTCAGTATTAAGTATGTTGATATACTATATGATTAACATATGAAAATGTGTACCTTTTCGGGTATTATAAATAATTAATCTTCGAACACATGTACTTTTTTTTAAACTAGTTACTCTTTTCATCCGTAAAGATAGTCCACTGCCACAAAAAAAGTCCTATTTTCGAAACAAAGAAATAAAGCACCTCTTTGCGTAATTTCTTATATATTTTTATACAAAAATAAAGAACAAACTGAGATTTATCTAAAAATTACGTGTCGTTTTATGATAAACTATCTTTGGGTGCCACCGCCGAATTAGAATCTTGGTTCCGTCCCTGAGTAGAGTTCCTAGAACAACGAGATCGGTAGAACTCAAAATGGAGTTGAATAATGTTGTAACATTTATTGAGGAGTTAATGCATCATAGTCGTTGTGGAATCGAGAGTTTCGTCTATTAGAACGATATCTACTTTCCGTTTTGTTCTTCTAACTGTGTCCTCCCTTGATTCGAATTCAGAAATGGCTCGTCGAAATCGAGAGATTGAATGAAAGAGTACCTGAGAGAACTACTACATCCTTCAAGTCGAGACCCTTGGATACAAACTTGGCAGTGATGTTATCTAAAGGTTCAATAGGTGATGGTAACTGATCATTTGCTGCTTTCAAACTAGCAGTTAGCCCGTCTCGCCTGCCCAACGGAACGTACCAAAAAGGTCCACCCGACTGCAAAGAATAAACATAAAAACAGAAGATATAGTTGTGATTTGTGAATGAAACGCGTAGAGATTTAACATGAGTCCTCGGATTGAAACAATGTCATAATTGTGTTGATTACTTGGACAACAGCTTCTCTTGCTGCAATAGTCAATATGTCAGCACAAGAAACGGTTGAAGGGCAAGCTCTTTCGACATCCGCCTTTATTGCGTCTATGACTTCAAACCCTCTAAGTGAATTGCGGTTGGGTAGAGCATTCTTCTCTCCTTTGAAATATTTAGTGCCATCAAGAAGCACAGAACCATCACAGCCCTATCGCAAGGCAAGATAACCATGAACAGTGAGTCAAAAATTCTAAAGCAACATAACCGGTCCATATTAAAAGAAACACTAGACGAATTTGAACTTCAGTTTGTCAACTGTAAACTTGAAAGCGTGTTTTGAAAAAGCAAGTTCGCGAAGAATGAAACTTCTAAACCATTGTTTCTTCAAAATTGTCGCTTGTTTCTAAGCTTCAAATCAATTTACACATCATGTCACAATAAATCAGTTTCCCGGGATAAGGGAAGTCAATTATATCCTTAGAGAGAATAGCCAAACGTGTATCTATCATACTAAGATGATTAATAACTAGCCAAGGGCAAGATGCCCTTCAGGACTACGGGCTTATTGCAAGTTATAGCATTGAACTTTCTACATTTAACAGTGAACATAGCTGTCAACTTGTTTCTTTGCGTTGGACGGTAATATTTGCAATTGTCTATCTTGAAAGTCAGGAAGGGGAGGATTATCGAACGTTTAACAAAAGAGAGAGCATTGCAGGGGTATGTGAACAGAGAAATTCCAGGGCTATAGTTTTTGAGGGAGGAAATAACTACATTTACGAAACAATCGTGAAAGTGCAACCGAAGTAGGGATGCAGCCATCCTGGTGTCACTCTTCAGAGCTGTCCAAACACCATACTTGACGATCATGAACAAGTTAGGGCACGACATGTCATAAAAACTATAATCGAGTTCGCCATTATCGTAAAAACTATCAGCGAAAGGAGACAGAAATATTATCAGAGAGAGGAGGGAGATAGTGACGCGGTGAGAGGGTTTAAAACCCATAATAATCTTCTGAAAAGCACGTTCGTGTTGACAACTTCTCATCACTGGTGGTTGATGATTTATAGGCGAAAACGAAAGGAATATCTTTGTAAATTGAGCTCATTGGCTGTTCTTAGAGAGTGGCAGTGCCACTATTCTCATTAAAAAAAGCTCCATGCCCATATCTGCGAGTCATGTTACATCATTTCTCCAACTATGAAAGTGATAACATACTTAATTATGCATTCTATTTTTCTGCTAATCAAGTTACATTCACCTCGTGCGAAAAGCATTGGACTATTTTTCTAGGACCTTTCTCTTTCTATCGCACTTCCTGAGAGTATGATTCGCCCTGCATGAACCCACAATAGTAGAAAATCATGTTCATCAGTTGCACCAGGCGGCACTTAATCAGGAGTTGTCAACTATATATGTCAATATATATGACATATATAGTCCTGCAATCAAGGATTCATTAGATTCTAAGTATATCCTCAAGTTAGTGAACTCTTTCCAAGTTCCTTAGACTACACAGAATGACACACCAAGTTCATGACTTGGTGACTAGAGAACGATAAGTATCTTAGCCATTTGGTTTACAACAACAATAACAGATCACCCATCTAGGCCCCAATTATTTGGGGTATGAGCGGGGATGATTGGAGACAAACCTAACATTTGGCAATGTGCACAAAGTGGCAGAACTTGACACACCAATTTCATGACTTCGTGACTGGAGAACGATAAGTATCTTAGCTTTTTGCTTTACGCAAACAAGTAACGCACCAAAACTCGAGTTCCTTTTGGATTTCATCGTATCGCCGGACGTGGTAAGAAAAATGAAAAAATGCCAATAATATAAAGTTCTGGATGAGCAGAAGTAGGTATTTTAAGCAAGTCAACACCTCAAAGTGAAGGTGTATTATTAAGTGGGAGTACAAGTGTTATCAGAAGCAAGAATAGCAATAGGTAGTTGAGGAGCACCCCACTTTGCACTATATAGTATTAGTATACAATATCATTTTACAAAAGATTAGTAAGAGGGGATGAATCATCTCAAGATGACTGGTACAATAGTGTGTGCACTATTAATTGATTAACCCCCTTTTGTGTGTGCGCTCTCCACCTTTGTGATTTGAAACTCAAGCTGCAAAAGTCTAAATGGCCTCCGCTAGTGAACTGCAATCAGTGGCGGACGCAAGATTATAAATTTCGTCTAATTTGCGGGAACCACACTCTTCAGCAATTTTATAAAAAAATCTAAAAGCATACTAAAAATATGAAGAAAATTGGGAGAGTGCAGGGGTCAAACACCCCCTTACATCCCCTTGTCCTCCCCCGACTGTAATAAAGGTCTCGGGAATTAATCAAGGTGGGCATAAGCTGGCCCGACAGGTGAGTTATCAAAAAAAGAAAAGCTAAGCTGCAAATTCACTTAGCAAGGTATCAATGGAGTAGATCTTATTGCGTATTTAGAAAAACCACTAAATCTGAGAAAAAGCTATTGCGCTCAAAACACACAACTGATCTTATGCCTACAGATTTTGGGCAAAGATTGCAAATTAACAACAGATTTTGGGCAAAGATTCATACAAGAAATCTCCGTTTTGCCCGAACAACAAGAGGTTGTGGCCACAAAAACTTAGAAATTAAGGCTGCAAAATCATACCTTGTGGCCGCAATAATGAACCCATGTTTATCGATCAAAAAAAATTATGAACCCATGTTAGGATCTGTACATAACATTTTTTCTGTGCTCTTCGTTTTTGTTCCAGTAGAAATTCCGTTTTGATAGTTGCATTTACCCCTCAGATCTCTCTCTAAGTTCACAATGAATCCAAAACACTGACTGGGGGGAAAAAAAGAATGGAAAACTATTTAGTTGGCCCATGCAGGTCTCGAACCTGCGACCTTCGCGTTATTAGCACGACGCTCTAACCAACTGAGCTAATAGGCCATGTGTTGATGTTGTTCATCTTTTAAAATTTAACGTAAACACGTATTCAGAAGACTATTTGAAGGCATTCTTCTGTGCTGTAAAGTTAGACGGGGTTTCTTGTAGTTTTTTTTTTTTTTGAAATGGGGTTTCTTGTAGTTGAGCTTGAAGGGATTCCAGATGTGACAAAAGGAAAACTGTTGTAACTAAATACTAATAAAAAAAGAAAGAAAGAAAGAAAAGTGTTATAGTATTTGTATGGCAAATTCTAAAGTCAGTCAATTGGGCTCACATTAAGGTTTAAAAGTTATATTAAAATGTGTGAAAATGTGTAGAAAAATGTGAAATTTATTGAAATATGTATAAAATGTGTAGAGATGTGTGTATTTTTTTTGTCTTTATGTGTGCTTATTGTCAACTCCTTGGATAGAAAAACCCTATTTGTATAGGTTAGACTTTAGAGTGGTCATATATCAATTGGGCAACCTTTGAAAACCTTACTCGATTGAGTCTTGTGGTGGTAGTTAGAATTATTTCGCTTATTTTTTGTTAGAATTATTTCGCTTATTATTTACTCCCATCGTCCCAAAATATTTGTTCATAGTCCGTAAAACGAGAACTTAAAATTTTGTAGTATTTCTTGGTAGTAATATTTTTAGGGCAAATTACACTAACCTCCCCTGAACTATCTGACAAATACTGTTACCTCTCTCTGATTCTAAAAATTACAACTAGCTCCCTTTCTTCACAAACTAATATACAAAAACCCACTAGCCATTAAAATTAGGCTAACGGCGTTAAGTTTGATAAAAGACCATTATACCCTCCTTACAAGTAGTTTAAGTTGCAATTAACCTTTCGCACTTTAAGTTAAAATGTTTTTTAGCACTAACATACTAAAAGTATAAAAGATAGATTTATTTTTTTGAATGCTAAACAAAATAACCAATAGCCAATTTTAAAAATTTTTAAAGACTTTTTATTATTATTAATACATTTTTTTATATATATAATCAAACATTTACTTTTTGGATTTCTCTTGTTTATACAAATCAAAAAATTACAAAATTTGTCGGAATATCCAAAATGAGTTATCTTTACCAAAATCTATTTATTTTTTAATTTAATTTTATGATTACTTTTTTTTGGGAAAAACAAATAAACATGAACCTTTATCCAAATGTTGAAAATTCCTTTAAGATGGATAGTTTTTCTTTTTAATGTTTTGATAGTTTTAATAAAACAAACTACCAAAAAATTAAGAAGAAAAACTAGAATTTTGATTTGATTGTCACTTACTCTTTTTGGATCTTCCTGAAACTTTTATTATCTTTAGATTTGTTTGGACGGGAGACATTCAAAAGTAAAGACTATATATAAAAGATGCATTTAGTTATTGAAAATTTTCCAAAAAGTTCAAAATTTTGTACTTATTTTATTTTGCATTAGAAAAATAGATTTATTTTTATACTTTCTACAAAAAAAAATATGTGTTAATTTAAATTAGTTAACGTTAATTACACTTTAAATTATTTGTTAAGAGGGTATAAGGATCAAGTTCTTGTAGTTAACGTCGTTAGCCTAATTTTAACGGGAAGGGGGTAATTGTATATTAGTTTGTAAAGCAAGGGAGGTGGCTGTAATTTTCAGAACCTGAGGAAGGTCAGTGTATTAGTTAGAAATGTTAGGGGAGATCAGTGTAATTTGCCCATATTTTTAAGATCTCACATTGCGAATCAAACAAACATTTTGGACAAATTTAGTAATATCACTTTAGTTTATCCCCGATGAGTGTCCCGGTTCCTTCCACCGGAAACAAGACATTTTTTTAAAGTGTCATGGTATCCGGTGGATGGAACATCGCACCCGCACTCACACTCACGAGTTGGGTTTCAATCCCAGCCACTCCTGTTGAAATTAAGGTGATGCTCTTGCATGCAGAAAGAACAAAAGTTTTTCGTGAAACAGAATTTAAACAAATATGACCGATCATTTTCAAGTCCTTGAAAGATCTGGACTTTGACAACCCATGTCATTGTTTAGAAACATCAGATAAAGAAAATAGAGAGTTCCATACTGTAGTGGGCCGAACGGTCTATACTTGTGGGAACCAGAACACTAATTGGGCCGAACCGGCGTGCTCCTATCGAGCCTAGCAGATAAGCAGCCCAAAGCGTTGTGCAAATGGGCCAACTATGTACATTGGCTGGCACGATGGTATGGGCGTGTGGCTTGTCACCTATAAGCCCAAGTCCATTGAATACAATGCCGACCGCACTTGGGCAGTATTATCAAACCGTCCACTAGCCCACATTAAGGTGATCCAGCTTAAGACTCGCGAGGCTTGACGGGGCGCAAGATGGCCCAACCTATGGATATCCCAGAGTCATGCTCTGGGCACGTGCTCAGCCACATGCACACTCATCGTCATGCATGACATCACCTACCTGAAACGGTTACAGGTGCCGTCAAATGGCTCGTGCCAAGCATGGAAGGACTTGGAGGGCAAGTACATTCTTCTTATAAATACCTAAGAGATAAACCCTAAGAAGGTACACCGTTACTATTCACTCTTGAGCTCTGTATTTTTCTCTCCGCCAATTGAGACTGACTTAAGCATTGGAGAGCCTACAGGTCTACTCCGGCCGTTTAGGTTCCAACAATGTTCTTGCTTGCAAATCTAGGTTGAGAAAGGGATTGCTCCATCTAGATCGGAACTGGAGATCCATACGAGAATCAGATAAACAATACCCCACACATACCCAAAACCACATTTTCAGGAAAGAAAAAGACTCCCAAGAAAACTTTATACTCAAATAGCTATGAACACTTTCAGGAGCATTGACATAACAATGTCATACATCTATAAGAATTGTGAAAAATACTGAATCAGTGAACACATGCCCTAAGGGTCCACATTCGATTATTGCCTAAACAACTGATTTGCCACTTTGCCAAAAAAAAAAAAATTTAAAACAGAAACTATAAAAGCCCTTTTGCTTGATGGAAAAACAAAATTGAGCACCACTAATTACTCCAAAACAGAAACACCCAACACTGGAGTTCTGAGCGGCTTTCCTCGTCCCATGGTGAAACCCCTAGTTCCGTCAGGCATTCTCGGCCCTTTCGTAGCCTGTTTAGCAGATACTTCGCATTGGATGGAGCAGCTTGATTGCATAGGTGAGGCAAGCAGGCCACGCCCGGTGTGACTGTGACTCTGATTGCGTTGTGGCCTAGAGGACTTCCCACGGCCCCGGCCAAACCCTTTCTTCGTTCCCGAAGAATTATCTTCACCCTGCCAAGGAAACAGAAGAAGAACTGTTAAGTTTCCTTTCCATTTTTCAATTGTCATGTTTCATAAAAATCTTCCACGTACGAGGCGTATCATAGTGAGCTTATGTGTTTAGCCTGTGTTTGGATCACGGATATGTAGTGGGCGTTACCGGGGAAGTGAAAGGACAAAAAAAAGGTTTAATTTCTTCACTTCGATCCAAACACAGCCTAACAGAAAGCTTGAACAAAGAAGTGACAACAGGTAGTTGCCTACATTGTAGAGATAGTAGAATCGCGTTTAACATTTTTATTAGGCATGAGAAGTGGAACCATTTTCAACGTATAGATAGCTGTAGTATCATACAAGAACGTGCGATAAATACTTAAGAGGATACACGAAAACGAATTAGCAAAAAAAGAGAGAGGAAATACACTTAACAGTATTCTCGCCAAACAATTCAGAGCTATGAGGCTGATAAGAGTCTTCAGCTGAATCAGGGTGTGTGTCATCATCATCGAAAATCCCATCGAAATCTGATTTCCTGCTCTTCAAAACAGACTTTGGCTGGACATCCTCGCAGAAAATGTTCAAAAACACTTCAGGCAAACATAACATTAAAAACAGATGTTATAGAGGAAAGGAAAAATCGGAACTTTCCAAATTGGCATACCGAGCATCTAAGCAGCAGCCTTACGCGGAGGCCTTTCCTCCAGTTTCTTTCATCATTTAACTTCTCAACCTGGAAAATTAACAAGCTCTTGACTAATGCTGGTGCACACACAGACGGGTCGAAGAAGTAAACGTAGAGGATTTTTGTGGTGTAGATTACGTACCGCTTTCTCAGCTATCTCAAGAGTTTCATATTCCACAAGAGCATGCAGCTTCAAAAAGACACAAAAAAGCCAGAAAGAAATTCAAGAAACAATGCACAGAAGACTTGTATCGATATATTAATCTTGTACCTTGTTACTGATTAAAACATCGCCTTTGGAACGTGAAGAATTAGGTTCCTGGGGGTGGCATATTCGGACTGTTTTCACCCTGTTTATTAGACAGGAATTTTTATTATCGAATAGTTGACACATCAAAGTGTGGATGATAACTATACCGGGAATTGAGATCTGACCTTCCAACCACACCAAAAATTTTCTCGAGGTTATGATGAGAGTGATCTTCAGGTAAATTCTCCGCAACAACAGTCCGTGCCTACATGACAGAATAAGAAAAATGCACCACATTACAGCAGAAAGATCCAAAGAACCACTTT
This sequence comes from Gaultheria prostrata, assembly GCA_036023075.1. Taxonomy (NCBI): domain Eukaryota; kingdom Viridiplantae; phylum Streptophyta; class Magnoliopsida; order Ericales; family Ericaceae; genus Gaultheria; species Gaultheria prostrata. The sequence goes on along the minus strand of JAXBDA010002028.1, from coordinate 36,442 downwards.
GGCGTTGTTTGTTTGACTGAACTACCAGTGAAGAGACATATAACTTCATTGCATAAGAAATCCTTTCGGATTTATAGCGAGGGGAATGATGAGACCTTCCGATGCATTATTCCGGGCAAACAAGCGGGAGATTTGAGGTCAGTAAAGGATAATGTGCAAAAACCTACCTGCAGTTCCTCTCTATCCTTCTCAGTGAAAAGGTGTTTGCGTTTAACCTTCTTGCTGTCATCAGTTACGACCTTTGGAACATCAAAGAAACGAATAAGGATTTGAAAACTTCAAACTAAACTGAAGAAAATAAACCAAAGTGTCTTCCCATTGTTGCCCTTCATCTAGGATAAGAGAAAATATAGGTTCCAATACAAAAACTTACAAGAGTCGAAGAGGACCGGAGAGCTTGGGCTAGCAAATCGTGGTTAGCGATAAGGGACCGGATTTTCTTGGTAGATGCAATAACAGATATTGGAACTGTTGCAGAGCCAAAATTTGGAGTCGAGAGTTATATCGACCTGAACTTGAAAATGAACTCTTTAATGCAAATGACCATATGATATCCTCTCCTAGTCTTACCGTAACCTTCAGGGTCCTTGCTCATTTGTTTCGACAAAGACTCATTTGCAAGCAGGCTTATGTCACTCAACTGGTATTCAACCTGTCACAAGCAAAATTATCCACACACGGCGTGTGATACAGAGAATTTGCCAAGTTATTGTTTGGCATAGCGATGGAGCGCTTTTTGCCATGAACTGCCGATATTGCCCCTGCTTGTGGCCATGTGCTGTGTGTGCTTGGATTGACTGAGGGGTGATTTGGTAATTTTGGTGTGGTTGCCAGATTACCGTTGTGTCCTCATCAGACTTTTGATATTTTTCGTTTGTCTTGTGAATGTGAGTGCGTTTTGTCCTCATGTGCAGGGGCTTCATTGATTGCGTTATTCTGGCATAAGGAACGAAATAGACATTGTTGCATACACAATGCTTATCTTTTCTTTATCCATTATTTTCTAGTATTATTCTTTATCCCTTATTACTGGTATTATACAGGGAACACCCCTTTACGGTGTGAACATCAATTTTGAGGCTGACTTACACTTTTTTTCTCATTCTATATCCTGCATAACAGGATTTGCACACGCATCGTGTCTGTCCGGTGTCTAGTTTTACTAAAACTAAGACTATAAAACATGCACCAATGCCCAGAAAGGAACACAAGAAGAGAAAACCTGCTTAATGATCTTTTGCCGTAGATCGTCAGTGAGGACATTTTTCGAGCCGAAGGGCGAGGAAGTCGAACTGGGAAGGAAACTAACCGGATCTTGATCGCCAACGTAATACCAATCAGACCCACCAGTCCCATCTAGGAACTGGAAGTAAGGGTAGAAATAACCGGATACGGGCACCTGGGTATGTGTTTTCGGGACGAATTCGGGTGCTTGGGCGTTGAATTTGAAGGAAGCAGAACTAGAAGTAGAGGTGGTGGTGACTTTCATGTCCATTTGTGGTGTTTCTTGAAGCTTTTCCTCACGATGTGCTTGTGCCATTTTTGTTAGCAGTATTAACGTTCAATCTCTCTTTCTTGAATTTTAGTTTCACCTTCTTCTTTTTTTGTATGTGTAAAAGAAGTGGGATTACTTGGTGGAGGAGTGATTTTGGAACGAGGAAGTTGGATCTTCTCTCTCTCTCTCTCTCTCTCTCTCTCTCTCTCTCTCTCCTGAAGTTTAGTAGAAACAGTTAATTTGGGAATTGGAATGCACATTCCCCGCCCAAATAAATGGAACAACATCTCCCTGTTTGATCGAAGACACTTCACCCTTCTTGCACATAGCCGTATCTCTTGCGTTTTGACCAATTTTTAACAATAATTCTGGCGACCATAGTTTTAAATAGCGGTAGCGGATTACGTATCGGTAGCGGTAACGATGTAGCGGTAGCGGGAGTATCGAAATGATAGGTAACAAGAATCAGGTGTCACGGCTGTGAATTTTTTGAAATTATTTTCGGCGCCAAACCACTTGAACCGGCTGTATCAATCAGTTGTGTAGCGGTCGTAGCAGATGTGAAGCAGCAAAAAAATTGGCTAAAAACCCATACGTATCGGGTGTCGGCTGATACAGATGTGAATTTTTGATAGTGCCGGTATAGCGATATCGAATGGGTGACTCAGCCAATATTTAAATCCTTGTTAGGGACACAACATCATAACACAATATCCGGACATAACACTGACATGGGGACGAGACCATGGGTCTGAACGTAATATGATCAGTCACAGATTGCACCACACGTGAGTGTTGTGTCTAGATCTTGTGTTTGTATCATTTTCAAAAAATTTAAAGTTTTGGATTCTCTCTCTCAGATTTTAAAGTAAAAAAATAACAAAAAATACAAGAGTAGAATTTTTAGTTTCCTGCTTACTTTTCTTTGTTTTATTCTCTCTTACTTTTTTTCGAACTTTTTTCTTTGACGTTAAACCAAATAAAAGGAAATTAGTCACATTCTCTATAATTTTATTCATATTTTCTCTTCGATTCACAACTTTCAAACACAACATTACTATTTTTCATAGGAATGGAAATCGTATTTCTTGCATATGTCAAAAAATACTGAAACGAAAACAGAATAAAATCAAAAAAATTAAAATAATAACTGATACAAATTACAAAGAACATGAAAAAAAATGAAGGAAAGAAGATGGCCCATTGCATGCATGAAAAGTGAAAACCATATCCTATAGGGCCGGCAGCAATGGCTTTCATGCATTGGGCCATCAAGCCCATATTGGCCCGACTACAATCAACACAAACTCTTCAGCCCAAACAGAAGTACAACAGAGGGTGTTGCAAGGACCCGGGGATGCAGGTGAGGGCATCCAGGCCGTCCATCTCGGCAATCGACGGCTAGAAAATATTTTGGACTCTTCCATGAAAAAATCTGAGCTGTCCAAAGCACTTTGGGACGGTCCGGATGCGCTCACCAGAGGCGCTCTCTAGGGACTGCTCACGAGGAACCCCTCTTCTGTGTTGCAAGGCATCTCTTGTAGCGACTTCAAATTTTATCATTAATTGCATCTCTAGACTCTTAAAAAAAAATTGTTGTATTTTACTGCTTTAATTGCGTACTCAAAGAGACATTTCAAATACCAAATCAAAATTTTTTTTTCTGTCTATTTGAAGGATATACCGGAGTACTTCACAACTTAAAAACTTTCAATATTTATTGACATTTGAAGTATCTGTAAGAGATGCTCCAAGAGATCACGCGAAATATTTAAAAATTACAACCTCAACGAATATTCCACCTCTGTCAATGCATATTCCACTCTATCAATGCTCTTTTTTATTCATTTTCAGTAGTTTCAATACCAACTAGCGCCCGAATACAATTTCAATGCATATTCAACCTGTATGAATGCAATGTTTTTCATTTCTTGCCGTTCCAACATGCTTCTTTAATATCAACTATCGCCCAAATGGTACACGTTTGTATTTCTCACAAATAAATAAGTCCGATAGAATTCAATGAAGATCCTTGACTAGAATTTTCTTCTCTAATCTATATACTTATCTAAGATTAGTGATGTAGGAATCTCGAGATAAAATAAAACATAATTTGGGACTCTCGTGATGCTTTCCTCCCTTACGATGTTTCTAAGAATCCAAGGTCAAGTCCTAGGAAAACAAATATTGAACTCAAATTAATTAAGAATTTGATCGCTTTCCTCCTTGCGATGTTTTAAAAATCCAAGGTCTACTCATAAGAAAAGAAAATACTGAATTCTAACAAATGTCTCCCTGAATAAAAAAATTCATAAGCTAATCTTAGAAATCGAAAGTAAAAACCTTTGAAAGTAAATCAATAAATTCTTATTTTCTAGTTATTAGTTTCTCAATCTCACTTAGGATTACAGGTATCCAATCATAAAACAAAGAATACATATATATATATATATATATCTATCTATCTATCATCGTTGCAAACATTAAAGTTGAGATTGTTAATGATTGGTTGGTTTGGCAATAGATTCCTTCTATGTTTTTCTATCTTAAAATTAAAGGAAATGTTGATCATTGCCCAAAGGGTAGAGGATAATAAGAAAAAAGTGCAACAGCGCCCAAAGGGCAGAGGATAATAAGAAAAAAATCCGAGAAAATTGTATTCATATGTGTGTGAGTTTATTGATATTCGTGAAATATGCATTGATAGCCATCCTATTTGTTATTACATATATATATATTATACTTCACCTATTGGTTGGAGATTAGAAAGACTAGAAAATTAAAGGTGGAAGCTGCGAATTTTTTTTCCAAGTACTGTGCTTGCAACAGGTGTAGCCGCTTTGAGCCCCCCCCCCCCCCCGGATAAGATAGGATTTTTTCCTTTTTTTTTTGGGTAACTGGTACGGACAAGGGGGCGCAGGGGCTGCTATGCAACCTGTGCACAATAGGTGTTGTGCAGAATCACAACAGACCACAAGTGTTTTTAACGGTTCAGATTGAAAACGAACTGTTCGCGCGATCAGTTCTTCTATTTTGTTTGAAATCTAGGCTGTCCATTCAAGCAATGGACGGCCCGGATTCTACGCAGTACTTGCTGTGCACTGGCTACACAGCAGCAACCCTAGGTCCAGGACAGGGGACATTTTAGAGAACCCGCTAGGGTTAGGGTAGGGGCAGGGGAATGACCACCCCGCCCACATACATACATACATGATTATGAAATTACATTTTCTCATTTCAATGCATAAAATTTTATTCTTATTCTTATATTTTTATCCTTACAACTAAAATACCATGTCATATTGTAATTATTTTTCATTTTCCTTCTAAATAGTAGTAGTAGATTTTGGTTAAGTTGTAATAGTTATTGGTGAACTTTTTATTATTTGTGCTCACTAATTTTGGAGTCTAAAATGTATTTTTAATACATAAAAAATAGAGACGGGCGCTGGTAAATCTGTTACCCGATAGGGGCAGGTGCGAGGGTTTTCCAATCTTATCTACCCCGTAATAATGGGTGAAAGAAAAATCGACCAAACCAGACAGAAAAAAGAAAAAAAAAACTGGTCAGACCGAACCGTGAAAGAAAAACAGCCAGATTGAACCCCAAATAAAAACCGAACTGGTGATTTGGTTTGGATTTTAAGGGTAAACAGTTCATTACAGTTTGATTCCAGCCAAACCAAAAGAAATCAGTCCACCAAACCGAACTGGTGATTTGGTTTGGATTTTAAGGGTAAACAGTTCATTACAGTTTGATTCCAGCCAAACCAAAAGAAATCAGTCCACCAAAGCTTTGTGCTATGAAGTGGTGCACCCCTTGCCGGGTCACTAGTTCAAGTCATGGTATCCTCACAATAAAAAAAAAAAGAGTTCTCCGATTAGGTCGCCACCATCCAATCCGGAATAAACCGGACCGAACCGAATCTATAAAAACATACACTAGGTTCATATACATTACATAATTAATAGATAGAGTTGGTATTTTCTAACCTTGCTTGACATGTGGTTGTGCCTCCTTTCGCAGTTGAATGGCTGTTGGAGATTTTAGATGTTTGCTGAATTGGACTTCAAAGTTTCTCTGTTACTACAGTAGTATTTTTTTTTTAATTTTTATTTCCTAGTGTTGATTCTAACCACTTTTGCTTTTGCTTCATGCAAGTTGTTATATGGACTTGAAAATTATTCTTAGATTACACGTTGCTTGAAGTCACTTGTATTTTCACTCCAAATTAACCGGCCAGAAGGGTACGCGATCAAAATCCGAACTTGGTGAGATCAGAATCAGAACCACCAGATTTCAATTTGTAGGAGAAACCCATCTTCTTTGTGTTTGGGTTCTTTGATTTGATGTGTTGCTTTGTACGAGAAACCCAGATTTCGAATCCGTTTGCAATTGCATATGTTGGTTTTCCTTTTCCATTCCCATTTGCTGTTTGATTTGCCTGTGTTGCTGTACGAGAAACCAAGATTTCCCTTCTTTTTTTTTTTGAGTTACCCTCTGGGTGCAATAAATTGGTTGGGGGCAAAAATTAATTTTATTAGTTTGGATGGATAGCCAGAATAAAGAGTAATGTAGGAATGGTGGTGTGAAAAAATGAATAGACAAAATAGAATTAGTACTTTTTAAATACTTTTGGCTCTTTACTCTGCCTAGCAGTGTTGGAGTTGCTCTAAGGCAATACACTGCTACCATAACCATAATGTCCAGGTAAATTTGCTACTGAATTGTTTTATTTGTTGGACTATGTTCTATAAATTTACTGAATCATGCTACTTGTACAACTCTTTTGGCTCCAATCATTTACAACCCTTTCACATACATGTGAAACCCATACACAATTATGGGTGTAGATCCCACGTGTTTGTGAGAGGGTTGTAAATTGTTGGAGCCGAAATGGTTGCACTCATAGCATTTTTTATTTTTACTCCCCTTGTACGTGTTCAGTAATTTAAGGTCATTACCGGATCAATTGTTTTAGGGAGTAATTTTTACACCCCCAAATTGTTATCCGCATTCGCTTTTTTGTGTTTTAGTGAAATTTTTACATATAAAAAGACAAAAAAAAGAAAGAGTGTGAATAATAATTTGGCGTGTGAAAATTAAGTACCTTATTTTATCTGTCTTCAAGAAGAGCCATGGAGTAGATATATGCATAAGGTTACTGTCAAAAAAAAAAAAAAACAACATTATTTTGTGACACGTGCATGAATCTCGTGGATGGATTTGCACTGCCCCAAGTTCACCGTGTAGATGGGTGGGTCTAATTTGTCTATTTTGCCCCAATTTCGATATTATTTATGGATAATCCTACTGGTACAGAAAGAAACAGCACAGAAAACGTACAGAGCTGTTCTGAGGCCCACTTTCGGGTCCCACACGAACGATCCGAACCGTTCATTCATCTTAGAATAATTTTCCAAAGGGCTCCACGAAAAATCAGCTCAATCGGATGTGCCTAAGTGCTCGATCCATAACCCACCCCAGCTCAATCGGACGTGCCTAAGTGCTCGATCCATAACCCACCCCGTTTCATGCAAATGTTTTGAATGAAACGGGGTGGGTTATGGATCGAGCACTTAGGCACATCCAATTAAGCTGATTTTTCGCGGAGCCCCTTGGAAAATTATTCTAAGATGAATGAACGGTTCGGATCGTTCGTGTGGGACCCGAAAGTGGGCCCCAGAACAGCTCTGTACGTTTTCTGTGCTGTTTCTTTCTATACCAGTAGCAAGGTCCATTATTTATCTTCTTTTTTTATCAGCAGAACGATTTTTTTCATTTCATGAAAGCCCAAAGGCACGTACAAGATTTAATCACAAAGTCGGAAAGAGCTAAAACTAATAAAACAAGGATATGAGCATCACAGGCTCAAAGACACATTACTGCATTTAGCAATGAACAGATCGTTTAGAGGCTAAATCAGACCGACGAGGCTAGCTTAGAATTCGTCCGAGTACCAGTAGAAGAGCAACCCTGAGCTCAATCCTTTAGAGCGGCGTTGGCACTCGCGACGTCGGGAACCCTCATAGTTGCGAAGGGATGCTCCCATACGAGTCTCTGCTGACACTTCGAAACTCCGGGCGTGGTAGCTGACCAAACGACCCACAACGAGCCGGACCTCATCGAAAAAAACAAACTAAAAAAACAAACTCGATGAACCGAGATTAAATCAAACTAACAAGAAAATGACTAGACTAAGCTCAAAACAACTGACTTCCTGAGTCGACCTATCTCTAAGTCATACCAAGTCGCGTCGAGTTGCTTGGAGTTCACACGCGAGTCGCTGCTCCAGGAGAGAACAATATGCAAAGACTCCATATCCGCCGCCTTTGGAATCTGGAGCACTTATTCGCCGGAGGAAGCACGAGCTGCCCTAGCATCACCACAACTCCAGATCTGTTCCAACCAGGCAGAGAAAGAAGGGGACGACGTAAAGGGGCGGCAATAGCAGAGATAATGGGCTTCGGGGGGCGATGAGTTGCGTGAAGGAAAAAAAGGGGAGGTGGGGCAGCGAGGATGGAGATCTGCAGTGAGGGTGGAGATCTGCAAGCCGAGGGTGGTGAGGATAGGGCGGCGGCCGTTGCGAAGGAAGGGGGGAGGTAGGCCGAGAGGGAGGAGGACGACTGATAGGTAACGAACTAAAGGGCGGTCAGCGTGAGGATGAAGTGGGGTGGCGACGGGTGGAGGTAGGTTAGGGATAAAACCCTATAGGAAAAATCTTTAGAGAGAGAAGCTCTCCTTTAGAGAGAGAAAGAAAAGAAAATGTAATGGATCTTCTCCGGTCCTTAATTTGAATTGGACAGGACAGTTCAAATTTGATCTATCCATTTGCTGCAATGAATTACCGAACAATTACTACTACTAGTTTAACGGCTTCGTGCAACGCACGAGTGTGATGCCCGTGTGTATTTTGGTTTACAAACTCTAGGGACTCAAATGCGTAAGCAACAAACTCTAGAGACTCAAATCCGTAAAGCAACAAACTCCAGGGACTCAAATGCGTAATTTAGCTATACATAGCCAAAAGACCAAAAGGGCATAGCATTATGGCATAATTACAAGAAAACCAATGGGGCAATTTCCAATTGGAGGGCAAAATTGGCAACAAGTGGCAATTGACCAAACACCAAAATTGATTGGCCTCTCTTTTATAAGCCTCCATGGATGGATATGGTCCAAATTTAAACAGTCCAATTTATTTTAAAATATAGACTCGTTTATTTTAAGATATAAACCGGAGAGGATCCGAACCTAAGAGAAAAAGGTGGTTTCTATGGAAACGTACCAGGCATGTGATATTGTGAATAGCCACTAGACCGAATTTCAGTATATATATTTTCCTTATCTTTTAAAATCACAAACAGAGAAGTTGGTGAATGAATCTGACACTTTAAAATTAGTTTTTCTACCAAAGCAAACATAAACTATTGAAGGTTCCATCATTTTCACTCCATCTTTCACCAAACCAGTCTGTAGAGTAACATTTATTGCAAAATGACCCCTATATATCAATGTGGGGTCACTCATTATATCCTGTCTAAAAGATTCCTCTCCATTATTTTGTTTTTTGAAAGAGACCCTTTTGTCATGTACTTTGGATAAGAATACCAACAGATTTGTTTAAGTGGAATATGACTTGTGTTAGGTTAGAGGATTCCTCTTGATAATATTGAACAATTTGACTTGTTCATAGGCTGTTTGGAAACTTATGGAATTTTCATCTTATCCTCCTCAAAATTTCCTCAGCTACTTGTAGTATACTAGTTAATAAAAATCATGAATCAATTACTACACGGAAAATGCTAACCTCCACTTAATAGGCGGAGAATAATAAGTAGAATGTGTACAGATAATCGAGAAAAGTGTATTAATATCTGTGAAAAATGTATTGATATCCAAAATAGTTTGTTACTACTATATGTATATTATCCTCCACTTATTGGTTGAAAGTTAGCAAGACTCTTTATACATCACTTGAACTGAAGAGACAGAATCGACTACTGAAAGTAAAAACAAATTCTTGCATTTCAATCTCCGTCAGTGTTATGATGATAGAGATTCGAAATGAGAACAAAATCGTAATCGCAATCTATTAGATAACCTAGGTACGCAAGTACAAATGTATTTGAACATGTAGAACACAGAAAAATCTATCCAAATATGTTTATGTTCAAATTTATTCCATTTTGCTTTGTTTTTAACATTAGTTACACTACCCTTTCTTATTTCCCAAACAGAGCTTGAGAAAAAGAAAAGTGTGTGAAGGAATAGAAGCCATACAATATTCTGAGAAGAATGGGTCCAGATCTTGTCTGATCATCTTTTACAGTATTAAAAAACACTGTTGCTTAAACATTTGGAAATTGACTAATCATTTCTTCAAACCATGTTCCTGCACACCTTACAAAATTCAATAGAAAACATGTAACTCCCTCAATGATTCCTAATGGGTGATACTCATGAGCCTCACACAATCCATAATAAATACTTAACAATCCCTGCAGAATTTGGATTAGTGCTTAATTATTTATACATTTCTGGTTTAGAGATCGCTTTCCCCTCCTTGTTTAGTGCGTTCCCTCTTCACTCTATTTTATCTTTCAGCTGAATTTCAGCTTTTGCAATGAAATTCCCGTTTCACAAAACAAAAACAAAAAAACTTGTTTTCATCTTCCAAATCTAGAAAGCATGATGAAAATCCTAAAAAAAGAAATTTTACCCCCAGTCCATCTGATCTACCTAAAAACAGTACCACACAATTCAAAGCTCGGAAAGACGTACCTTGTGTTAAGTAATTGACAGTCGACACGTAAAAGGCCTATTAGGTCCTTATGACATAAATCAATCCAATTATGACCCTCAATAGAACTTAATGAAAAAAAAAAAAAAAAACAGATTCATGTAACCTATTTCAATTGATTGGGAGATAAAGACGACTCCTTTCGGTTAAAATCTTGTACGTATTTCTGTCCGAAAGGAAAAGGGATCCCCAGAAGAAGTATGACAGGTTATGAGACAAGACTTTATTAATTGTACCTATACTTCGAATAAGAAACCTGGCCTTGTTCGTTTTGAGAACTTGTTCGTTTTGCTTCTCAAGAACCGATTTTCTTAATTATTATCCAATTATTATTTCTATTTTTAAATATTATTTTCATTTTTCTCTCTATCTCTCTCCAATCATTAATACCTATTTTTTAATTATTATCCTTATTTCTCACTCTAATTATTACAAAAACCAAAATCCAAAATCCAAAACCCAAACCAAACACAACAAAAAATTTCCAGCAACAACAAGGCAAATTCCAATGCTGTCCCAAAACTCAGCAATTCTCAAAGAAATTTATGGCAAATACAGGGGGGTTACAATTCCAGGGAAAGTGAAATCATACCTCGTGTTCTTTATACCGGTACCAATACATAACAAGAACTCAATTGCAATACAGAAGGATAAGAAACTAATCCTGCAAAAATTCCACAGCCCCTTTCTCTATAGCTCCTTCGCTTTATGTATATATAACATACTATAATTATTGTCGCCGTGAACTCTTCCGGTGCATAGTTTTATCTGCAAAAATTATAGTGGATATGTTCTATACACAGACTTCTTTTCCAGATTTGTGTTTCATGTGACTTTTCCAGCTATAGCTCTCTGATTTGTCGTCCTCTACTTCTTCTTCTTCCTCCATGCTTTCCCCGCCTGTAGTGGAAGTACCAGCACCAGTTGCAACTAACTGAAGAGGACCCTGAGGAGAGCCAGATTGTGAACTACTCGGCTTTGATGATTCATCTTGAGGCATCCACAAACTCCCCAAAACAACCATGGAACTGGTTCCGGCAGTTGGATGTTTTCGAGTATGAAGTCTATATTTCTGTAATTCGCAACAAAATTAAGAGAGATCATGTTAAAACCGAAACTAGATCAAACAAAGACCAGTAAATTGACGGGGGTAAAAAATGAAATGAAAGATCGATGAGGAGATAAATAACCAAAATACGCACTTGCAAATGACTCTTCACTTCATCATTAGTGAGTCCATCGACTTGCATGAGTTCTCTAATCTGCTTAGGAGTAGCCACTGCAAAGTTTTTCAGAAAGCTAAACCGATTATTTCAAAGATAGGTGCTACAACACATCTCAGCTACAAATGCAGGGAAAGAATGAAGCTACAGTTGCAATGTTTAACATATTCCACAACCTCTATTATCTCCAAATACAACCCAATTGTGTATCATATCTTATGGATTGAAAGCTTGATTCCATCCACTTTTCCAGAGATCATAAATAGAGATAATAGGCAATGTACTCAACGTCATTTGGTACAACAACTTTCCCTGTTTTGTTCTGTGATCAGGGTATACTACCACCATCAATTTAAGTTTGGTAAGGGTCAAGATTCTTTAACCACAAAAAGGAGGGGGGAAAATCCAAATTAACAAGCAAACGGACAGATAAATCCAAAACAAGAATTGTATTCCTATAATATTTTGAAGTTCTGACCTTGTGAACCACCAAGTTGCTGAAGGGCACTGACAAACCGACGATGCAATTCTGGCGACCAGCATCTTCTATGTTTCCGGCCAGCCTGCTGCTGAGCTGTCTGTGACCTAGCCCGTAAATTTGAATGAACAATGGGGGTAGTAGAGGAACCCATTATCTTAGAACTCAAACCATTTGAACCAATATCTTCCCTTGGATTCTTAGTTCCAGGCGTGAGAAGGGAAAGTCCAGCAACTGGTAACTCTAGCTTGTCTTCCTTTCTTGTCAACGTAGCCGGAAAAATAGAGTAGTCCTTAAATGGCATAAATGGTTTCGATCCATTTCTGTTCTTATGGGACTCGAATGGATTATCAATCACAAGGGGGCACTCATCCACAGCTCCCTATAATCAAAACAAATGCTCAAAATATATAAATCTACTCCATAGACATCAAGGACAAATCTACTACATAGCATTTAGTTTCTTGTCCAATATGTGTATATTCTGCCATACCTTCATAAACTTTGCTACTGAATTTTGTTTCTGATCACATTTAGAATCGACATTTTTGCAATCATCGGTGTTCCAGAGCTGCACAGAGCTCATCCAATTCATCTTCTCTTTGTCCTTTTCTCTCTTAACCTCACTCTTTTCATCTTGATCACAGCTTTTCTTCAATGGTATGAATTCTTCCAGTATTGGTTCAACAACTCTAGTCCTACACTGTGTTGATTGCTCTTTCAAAGTTCCAATTGCTGCAACAACAAAAAGATAAACCTCAAAAACAGAAAACAACAATATAGGAGTACCCACTAATCAAAGTTATCAATAACCCAGAACCAGATTTCACAAATAAACAGTGACCTAATAATATCAAAACCTCGACACCAAAACCCATGTCCTGAATTTTGTGACTAATTGGAATCTTATGAGTTATGAATGAACAAAGTCAACTCATAAAGGAAACATGATGCATCTAACCATATCCTTCATAACTTGAATCCCTTTCATACCTATTACCTATACAAACAAGCATACAAAAGCTACATGTGTGTGTTTCTATAAATGATCCACTCATCAAGATTTTTCCAATAAACACAACTTAACCAAAATTATCAACAAAAAAAGAAGATAAAAATACAAATTCATGAGCATAAAACCCAATCAGAGAAAGATTTTGAAAAAAATTAAAACCATTCATTAGAAATCTAGACCCATATCCCGACACGTACTCAAAACTGATCTTGAAAATGTTCTCGATTAAATTTTAATTTTGGTATTTTTATTCTCCTCTCTGAATTTTTGTTAGACTTTATGTTAAGTTTTTCAGATTAATCATTCATACTAACGAGATAATTTAGAAACTAAAGTCTATGATCAAAAGCCAAGAAAAAGTTCACTGAACACGGAACGCGAAAAAAGTTTAAAATGAACTGTTTTCTTGTCCTCAATGTCATTCTATCTACACTTTTTTCAACTTATGTACGTATTTTTACACTTTTCTGGTTCATCAGATAATAATTAACCCATACAAATTATAAAGACCAATAAGAAGAAATAATACCGACCCGTCATTAAGACAAATTAACTTAGACCAAATAGTTATTATCCGGAAAAAAATTAAAAAAATAGTAAAACGAACCATCGGTGAGAAGAATCATGCAAAGAGGAAGCTCGCGCTTAAAGGCATCGATCTTCTTCATTTCCTCCTCTAATCTGTTCACAAAATCATCGATCCTCAACTTCTTCTCTGAACCGCTGCTACCCATCAATGCCAATTCCCCCCAAAACTCGTTAATTGATTTGGGCACAAAACTTGGTCTCACATCCAAGCTCAGTTCAGGTGGAATTGAACCCATTTCCGATCCTTCCTCTCAGATCTTTCTCAAACAGAGAGATGGAGTGAGGATCTGTATGGGTATATATATCTGTAGAGAGAGAAGGGTAAAGGGTAGAAAAAACCGGAATCTGAAGTGGGAAAATGCGGTTTATGTGAGGAGAGAGAGAGAGAGATGGGAAAAGGTGAGAAAATGGAGAAGATTCTGTTTAGGCAACGCCGGGTTTCGACGGAGCGATATATATGCGTGTAAAGAAAGTCAATTTCGGTTCGTCGCGTATTCTATCTGTCCGCCACTCAATCTATAAACTCGGATTCATGTGAAATGTCGATACCACCCCCCTCAACAAATTTTTCCAAACGAATTTAGACAACCCCTCAACAAATTTTTGCTTCACCAATATTTGTAGTCTCACCGGGGATGGTGGCCCAGTGGTGGAGGCTTTGACCCAGGTTAAACACCTGAAAGAGTTAAAGAACCGTTCCTGGGCTCTACTGGGGGAGTGTGATGCACTCCACTGGTGCCCTGGTGGTGGGTCCCTCCCTATGGGTTGGGTTAAATCTGGCCGTCAACCGGTGACCCCGGGACCAGGGCCTCAGGGTGCAGTGAAGTCCCCACAAGAGCACCCTTTTTAGCAGTTAAAAAAATATATATATATATTTATAGTCTTGAATACCGTACGGGTTAGAATATCGATTTTCCTTGTGGTATGGTATATACCAGCATCTATGAGATCCCGAGTACCGTATTGGATGTATAGTTGTGACTGTTATTTCTTTCGTATTCCTATATTTTATTGTGAAATATAGTACACGTTTATTTAGAAAAATATAAGATTGAAAATAGCTTGGTACTGTCGGATATTTGAGTCGATATGGTATCGTAGTTCTAGGGTACTAAAATTGTTTACAACGGTATTATCAGCTAGCAATTCAAAACCCAGACTTCTAATGCTCCTAATTGTTTGATTATGTTTGGGTGTTATTTCCACAAAAATAATGTGTTATTATGACTTTCAAAGAAATTCTGGCGTTTACCAAAAATTTATTGTTATCAAAATAATATGAAAATTTTAAGAACTTATTCGGTAAATCTTTCTTAATTTCTTTTTTTATAAAATAGTATAGTTAGAAAAACATATATTTAACCTTATTATAGCTAAAAGCCTATTTGATTCAGATATTTGTTCTTTTCAAAATAATGTCGGCTTTAATGAACATGGTAAACACAAAATAATACTCCGTATCAAATGGAGCGAGTTGAGATTGATTAGGCCATAAATCATTTCTTGTGAAAATGTATTTTTATCAGCTGATACAATTTTTCCCCTCTGCATAGAAGAACCTAGGTCTTGTATTTTTGTTAAGGTTGAATTCTTTATTTTTGTCGAAAAAACTTTAGTATTTGATCTTTATTTTTCCTCTCCAAATTTTGTTTCTCCCAGTACAATAACCTAGTTTCGTACTAAATTATTAGTATAAACCAATTGGGCAAGCCCATAAGATCTAATCTATATCTACTTTAAAAGAATAGAATAAAAAAATGAACGATAGGTAAGAAGGCCAAGTCATAACATTTTTATTTTATTGTAGTTCATTGGAGTTTATCTAGTTGTGAGGGGCAGTATAGTCATTTAGATCAAGAATATTTTCTATCAAAAGTAGAGTTGAATCTTTACCATCACACAAAATTCTTCTGAGGCTTTTCCTGCAAGGTGAAACGTGTCCATTAATCTTGACCATTCTTTTTTATTTTATTTTATGGTCTTAGTAAAGAAAACAAAAAGTGGCCTTGTTTTATTTTAGGAGTAACTTTATTTACTGATTCTTATTTACTACTCAAATTATCAATACTTTAACTTCTATAGGGGAATCGCTGCTTCCAGAGATTCCAAATCGATAAATAGACGGGTACGGACTATGTACCGACGGCGCCGGAGACCCCGTGTGGGTCCTAAATGGCAAATCCGAGCCGTTCATCGTACTCAGAATCAAAATCCGAGTGGGTCAGCGCAGGAATCAAGGCCATCGGACGGCTGTAAGTGCTCGATCCAAAATCACCCCATTTCGATCCAAAACCGATGGCCTCAATTCCAACGGGGACCCACTCGGATTTTGATTCTGTGTACAATGAACGGATCTGATTGGCCGTTTGGGACCCACACGGGGGTCTCCAGCGCCGTCGGTACGTGGTCGGTCCCCTTTGGTTGGTACGTATTAGCATTGTTCGATTCCAAATTATGGCTCATGAATCTTTTCCAACAGGGTTCCTACCCTCTTTTGTTATTGCAACTTGCAAGTGGAACTGCGAAGGAGCCGACTCGAGCCAAATATTATTCATTTATAGTTAAACGAGCTTAACATTGAGTCTCAGGTTGGATTCGTGTAGCAACAAAGACTTGACTCTATGCTGTCATACGAGTTTTTTTTGAAGAGATACTATCATATAAGTGTCTGATCAAAAGTTCATCCGGATGCATTGATCAAAATTCAATATACTAGTGTACAAAAGAAATCTCCACCTAACAAAAGGTATCAAAACGCCTCACCTAACAAACGGTATCAAATCCCAGGATTCACAAGGCAGATTCAAGGATATTGAAATTAGTTATCTGGACACATTTTAATTAATTCTGCGCGCGAGAAATAAAACATAAGAATTTTGACCTTTTATTTCAATTAAGACAAATATATATGATTCAACAAATAAAATACTTAACGACAGTCGATTAATCTAATTTAAAGTTATTACTAATCTAGTACTGTATATTTTACCTTTGGAACCTATGAAAGGTACATGTACGTACATATATACTCCAATAATTTGGTTATTGAAACCTATGAAAGGACATTTCATAAAACCATTCGAACTGAGATATAAGTCGTTTTTGGTTTATGAATGGTGGGTCAATTTACGGAGAGAACAAGCGTGAAAAAAATCGGGAAAGTTTGACAAAATTTTATACAACTTTTGGATTTTCAATGTACGTTGAATGAAAGATGTCGGTGCCCCTAGTCTTTTTTCCAACACACTTTCTAAAGGCCGAAGACAAGTGCGTACACCATACTCCAACTTTGTGGTAAAAAAGGGAGGAGCACTGATTTATCTCTCCAAAAAATATGCCAAAAATCCACATTATATTGTGTTTTTTACCCACACTTTAGAAACTCTCAAAATAAAATTATGGTTGTGTTTTTCTTATTGTCTAAAAGGGCTATATGAGCTAAAGCTAGCGCTTAGTTGTACAAATTTTTTAGACGAATCACTCCTCGCGTACATTAATAAATTTGACATTTACCGGGTGTACAAATTTTTGAGACAAATCATTCTTCTCTCGTACATTAATAAATTTGACATTTACTGGGTGGAACGAGTATTTTAAGCACAGTAAAAATTTTAGTGGAAACTTTTCGCTTATAGAACTTCCCAAACAAGACTAGGGTTGGCAATGGGGACGGAACGGGGCCGGAGACTATTATCCCCGGCCCCGATCCCCGAATCCCTCCCCCATCCCCGTCCCCGCTCCGATCCCCAATGGGGATGATTTTCTCCCCTCCATCCCTGCTCCAAACAGGGAACGGGGATCCAAACGGGGATTCGGGGAAATTATTACAAGACACTATGTTGCATGTGATCGTAGCGCGCAGCACGCTTGTCACACGGCTTTGAGTGTTGTTGATAAGGGTAAGGGAATCTTGTAGAAGGTGTTTGTCTTGTGAATGATATCTGTTCAGATTTCGTTCTTTTCTTTTTTCCTTTTAAAAATCGGATGTCTGGACCTGTTTCCGCACACTTTGATTAATTTCGGAATCCTGAAATTAACGACCGGCCAAGTCTCTAACGGCCCGAAGGTATGGAATATTTTGCCTCCGTGAAAATAGAACATGTAACCTCACAGAGACACGCTTATTGCTTTCTTATAAACACTAGGCCAAAATCCTTTGGAATAGATTTCGTTTTGAGTACGGTGCATAAGTTTTGGAAAAAGATGTGCTAGTATTTTTCAAACCAAAAAAGGACAAGCATTTACAGCCATAAGATTCCATTAGAACCTCTAATTTTTAATTTTTAATTTTTATTTTATTTTTGTCAATCGATAGAAGAGAGATCAATTACATCACATATGGAATACAAAGTACCAACCCGGGATACTACATGTGAGAGTCCACGAGACAACTAAGCCCAACAACTTAACCAATACAAGAAATAAGCCGGTTACAGGGTAGAAACAAAGAAAGGAAAAGCCCCTGCTCGCAGACGGGGAGAATCGAACTCCTGACCTCCTAGTGAGATGCAAGAGTCCTGGCCAACTGAGCTAGCCCCAGTTGGTTTCCTCTAATTTATTTGAGCCCCTCTATGGTATACTATTAGATGTACATTAAAAATACACTAGATTGTGTGGGACTCATCTTTAATTTCTCAAGGTATTACTAATAATTAGAGTTGTTCAATTTATTTAAAATATTTTTTACAAATACTCGTATTTAATAAAGTGAAGTAAAAGAAATTATGCATTTATTTGAGAAAAGAAATTTTAAGAGAAAGTTGAAGTAAAGGAGTAGTTTAATTTGGTAGAAATTAAAGGAGATACAAGACTCATTCCAGTGACAGTTCACTAGACTGTCAATAAGCTCAGAAAAAGATACAAAGTAAATGTTTCATGACACTTTTTACACTTTTCAATACAGATTCAAAAAAATTAAGGAAATAATTTTCACACCCCTCATTTTACAATGCACATTCCCTTTTTTTTTCTTTATTCATATGAATTTACAATATTGCCCTTTTCAATACACTTTTTTCACACATCCAAGGGTACTATTGTAAATTCATGAAGATAAATACAAAGAAAAAGAGTGTGAATTGTAAAATGGGGGAGGTGTGAAAATCATTTCCCAAAAGTTATACAGTTTGCAATATTCCAATAAATTTTTTAAACTTTAAAAATAACTTAGTAGACTGATTTTAGCATTTTCTATTTTGTGAAATAAATTATGTTAAGTGGGTGGGGTTCGGAATTCTGATCCATTCCCGTCCTTTCTTCGCATCTGCACCGTTCTTGTCGGACGTTTGTATCCATGGAATCTATCTCCTATAACAGTAGATTCGTAAGTACTGTACAATTTTTCCCGATGTAAATAAAAGGGACAAATTATACTCCCTCGGTTTCTTTTTAAGTGTGTTGCTTATTAAATTTAATTATTAAATAAAAATCATCATTTAATTTAAAAATTAAAAGATAAACATCATCATTGCATTTTTCACGTCAATTTTTTTTTTGAATTTATACTTTTCACATCAACTTTTATCTCCAGTTTTACCTATTAAGTAACATTTTAATCACTAACTTTTCAAGAGTAAAATGATACTAATTGTATAAACTTTCACCTATCAACTTTTTAAAATACACACTAAATTAAGGAACAACTCAAAATAAAAATATCGATATTAAAAAAGGGACGGAGGAAGTAGTTTAGTTATCCATCTATTTTTTTTTTCCAAAGACCCTTATTTGGCTTCCCGGCTCAAAAATAAAATATGTAATTACAAGTAAACAAGAACTGTCTCTCTATTCTCCAAAAAAAAGTAAACAAGAACTGCGAAAATATAAAATATGTAATTACAAGTAAACAAGAACTGCGAAAAGTATACCCGAAACACAAATTACTAGCAAAATTTGCATTTTGTTTGTCGCATAGAGTTTAGCCAAAAACTTTAAGATCCGTTCAGTTGCACGGAAAAAATAGAAAATAATAAGAAAATAAAAATTTCCATAACATTTTTATTTTAATAATCAGCTATCCGAGTCAATTTGCTCACACCTCGATTAATTTCGGGGCCCTGGTATTGATGACCGGACAAACCTCTAGTAACCCCAAGGTTTGGAATGTCTGACCTCCTTGACAATAAAACATGTGACTTCATGAAGACACACTTACTGTTTTCTCATAGCCACTTAGCAAAACCCATTGAGATTCAACTTGTGGTTTTCATAGTGAGTCAAGTCACTACTACATCATCGTAAAATGACCTCAATTATGGCTCCTCTAGAATCTTCATTTGGGATCTGACCATTCATCAAGAATGTTGAGCACATTATGGATACAAAAAATCATGATCATCGGAAGATTGATAGACACACAATTGAAACAAAAGTGTCGTACAATGTACTCTCCAAATGATATTGGTCATCCATATAAATGGTGTATGAACATATGGTTATTAATATCCAATTAATTTGATTTCTTACATGAATGATCTACTCAACGTTCCCGATAAATTGTACGATTCCGATCCCAAATAAAGATTACAGATGGTTCACAATTGAGGTCACTAAGGATACCCCTTTCTCATAACTTTTTGTGTGTTCAGTTACCAAGAAAGTTGTGGGACTCACAACTTTAACTTTCTCATTGAGAAACACTTTCCTGCAAAGTAGATTCTGCCAAAAGGGTGAAACTTAAGTTTTCCAACATCATGCCAAAGGGAGAAATTTTAATTTTCCAACAAGATTCCTTGTCAAGAGAATATATATATATATATACAGAGTTCGATTCCAGTCAGGACTCCCTGACTTTTTTTACGTCCGCATCTTACACTTCCCGGCCAAATGGTCGGGATCCAAACCGTTAGATGTGTATAAAACGTGTTTTTAAAGGTCCCTCCGAGAAATCATCAAAAAATATATATATATATCGGGAATGGCTTGATCCGAGCAGTTTTTCAAGTGGGAGGTGTGGACCTAAGGATCCGTCAAGGAGTCCTGATTGAATCATGGGTATATATATATATATATCACTTCACTTGAAATAACTTTCATTTATTTTATTTCACCTCACTTCACTTTTCCCGAAAATTCATTTCTCACGCAACATTTCCAACAACCAAACAGAGTCTAAAAGTCAGTCCATGTGTTTGAATTTTGATGCTCGGCCAGCCTTTGTATTATTGAGTTCAAAGGAATGAATAATTCATGAGATATGTACAAGTAAGATTAAAGAATATACTACCTTTTTTTTTAATTAGGAAAATACCACACAAGCTTATCCGGACAAGTAAGATTAACGGATATACCACACCTTTTTTTTTTAACTAGGAAAATACTACACTTAAATTGGTCCGGACATTTCTGCCGTCGGAAAAAATCGGTGGTAATAGGCAAAGGGTACAAGATTCCTCTTAATCCTCTTGATTAATGATGGGTATGGAATTTCAAACACATGTCAGGCATTGGCCATACCGTGGAAAGTTGATAGTCAATTCATGAAAGGTGAGCGGAAAGGACCGCATGTGGAATTTACCGGGGAGAGAGAGAGGGGCATAAAACACAAGAAAAAAGCATCTAATCTTTCACATGAAGATATTCTCCAACTTTTAATACTACTAGTAAATTCAAAACAAGAAAGAAGAAGTTGACATTTTGTTTTGCAGAATGTTAAAAATTACTAAGTTAATTACTACTATTAATCATGTGAAGAACATCACAATGAGAATATACCATTTATCTTAAGCATCTATTACATCAGCAAGATTAGTAACAGTTAGTTTATGTGAAATAATACTTCGCAAATTAACAAGCAAACGGTCGTGCAAACCATCAAAATTTCCATGAATCGATGAATTTTTAGTAAGATGCGTCCGCCACTGATCATACCAATGACCAACCACATGCCGAATACTAATAAATCACAATCCTTATAGTTGTATGAATCTTTGGGAAACAAGAAGGTTGACATTTTGTTTTGCAGAATGTTTAAAAATTAAGTTACTAGTATTAATCATGTGAAGAATATCATATTGAGAATATACCATTTATCTTAAGCATCTATTACATCAACAAGACCAGTAAGACAGTAACAGTTATTTTATGCGAAATATAACATCACAGGCAAGTAAATGGTCGTGCAAATCATCAAAGTTGCCGCAAATCGATGAAAATTTTCAGCAAAATGCATTGACGAATTAAGGATCAGAAGACAAGAATCCTTGATAGAAATGTGCATGAAGTCTGAAAGTAATATACTACCGAAGTCAGTTCCACTGGTGTCAACTTCTTTTCCAAGACATCATACCGATGACCAACCAAATGCCGAATACAAAATCACAATCCTTATAGTTGTATGAATCTTTGGGAATATCCACGGATATTCGTGAGAATCTTTTTAATTTATACTCGCTATGTTATTTTTTCTTTCACTGTCGTGACGATAAAGCAACTTAGATTTTTGTTTTTCAAGTGGAATGATTATTTACTACAATAACGCATCATATACATTGCACTATAGAAATAGGAAATGGTAAAAATATTCAAGTTCATTTATTCTTTTTCTTTTCTCTCTTTTTCCCCCTTAAAAATGTAGTAAAAACAAGCTTAATTAGCTTTGTGTGATTAGTACATAATACTAAACTTGATAGAAGCTAGTCAGAGTTTACATTGGCAAAAAAAATGTAAAAATAATCCAGATAATTACTATTCTCCGAGGTTGTTTCGAGCCAAACAATACGCACATGATACACGTGTACGTATATCTGAATATTGTTCTTTTGAATAGAATGAGTGATAGATAAAAATATTTGAACTGGTTAAAAATGGGGTGAATATAATATTAGGATTCCAGTTGGTAATACCTTAATAGATTTATTTTATAATTAAGGTTGGGCTGAAAGTCATCAAAGATTCATTGAATTAGTCATAAACAAACATTAATTAAAGTACAAACCAGAGTGGATCCAAAGAAAGATAGTAAAAAAAAGATACCAAAAATTAATGTGGTTTTTCGAAGAAGACACAAACCAAACAGTCCTTATCGGTTCAATGCATCTCTCACGTAATGACAAAAGCTCAATTCATGGCATTTGTGTGACCTTCTCATGAGTCACGAGGGTATCTCTTTGTCCCCATTATATATTCTCCTCTCCTCCTCTTCTTCTTCTTCTTCTTCTTCTTCTTCTTCTTCTTCTTCTTCCCCTTGTTGAGATGGAATCTTTCACAAAACAATGGAATAAAAAAGATAGGCCATATTGTACGTCTGTCTGGTGGTTGTTGAAATTTCTCAATTATAGCTTCATGGTGTAAATCCCGTGACAGCTCCGAGGTCGGACTAGTGTTAGTTACCTGACGATCCGAAAGTCTTTAGTTTAGGAATTGACTTTTCACCCACGTATTTCCAAATTTTGTGGGCCAGTCCGTACATAATTTTGTTACTACAATATTACCATCTGCTAGTAAACATTATTGTTGGTCTTCTGAATTAATCAATCTATTGAACTGAATACCGAGTTATAAAAGACAATAGTCAACTCTCATGAAGTGGACTTTGGTATAAATAAATTGCAACTCATTAGGGCAAAGGACTAAGTTCTTGAAAACCTAAATTTCTCCACATTGTTATAATATCCTTTTATTTATATGGTACCTTTGGAGTACTTATTTTCCATGGAACCCATTTGTATTGATAAGTAATTTTGCACAACCCACAAAGGCAATCATCACAAACCGTATAGCAGCTGAAACTACTTATCGATTTATCGAATCTACTTGAAAACTTGTGCGGGTAAAGCTAAATATATATAAGAACCCACCCAGAAATGATAAAATCGGATGCACTTAAACCCACCCACACGCGAGACTGGCACATTCTGTGAGTCATTACCAGCAGAAATTAATTAAACACAACACATTCAGATTTACTATTAACTTCTCCTTGTTTTGGTAAAATACATGAGGCAAAATGTATTTGTTTTAAGGCCATATTGGATCAATATCAGCACAGTTGTCTTTGTCAACTTTTATATGGGTTGTTGGGTGGCATTATTGTTGGTGTGCCATTGCTCCTGCCAAGAATTCCACTCAATGGGCCCCCACCATCCTTTTATTTACATTAAGGTGATGATTGTTTGTTTCTTTTCTTTCACATCCCCTACTTATCAAATTTGTATTTATGTTTAAGGGCAACATGTCTTATTAAGATAATTAGGATGGGAAACATTTTAAAGAATCTCTTATCCTAAAGATTTTTGTTTTGTCTCTTTGTAATGACCCTAAAATTCTATTTGTTCTTTTCTTTCACATCCCCTCCTTATCGAATTTCACTTCATGTTTGAGGGATATCACGTCTTAATTAATTCTCCTAGGATAATTAGGATGAGAAAATTTTCAAAGAATATCTTATCCTAAAGATTTTTTCTTTTGTCTTTTTATAATGACCCTAAAACTCTATGTGCGTAGTGTATTTGTGTTCTGGTGTACATGTTCAGATGTCATGTTACGGAATATATTTAAATATGGAACCAATAGAGGTTAAAAGGTAGATATTCCTACATTATTAAATAAAAATATGTATGTCTTGAAATGCATAATAAGGAGTAAACCATTTAATGCAAATTAGACAAAGTCGGAGTTAAATGGGCGTTTAGATTGATATACGACGCAATAAGATTAAAATGTCCTTATTGGATGGTTTGAGGTTAACCCATGCAAGGAATTCATTCATTTTCAATTCAATTTGCTTGATATTGGAAACACGTAACATAATTTTCTTCTCCCTCCTTCTGTTTTGGTCTTTCCCCTTTTTTCTTGTAATGAGAAGGAAAAAAAAAATACGAGTAAACATCACGGGAACAAAGAGATCATGCGAGAGAAGACGATTAGCGTTACTTAGAAGGGCGATGCAAACCTTAGGAAAATGGGATCACTTGACTCCACTAACTATCCTGTTTATCCATTACTCTGGTTCAAATTATACATTACTTATTTTGTGAATTTGGCTTCACAGTTTAAATGAAATGGCCCCAAGGATGAAGCAATTCTACTACTCCACTAAAATTATGAAACTTTTTTGGAAAAAAGGCAAAACAAAGGGTAATGAAATTTCTTCCTATTCTTTTTCCTCTTTACCCGACTAATCTGCCTAAGCCCGACCGCAATAAACCAACACCCACAGACAGCAAGTAGAAGGGAGATCATTAGACGAGCTCACGAGGCTACACACACAGACTTTTACCTTCTAACTTGTTGACCTATCCCAAAAAAATCCAACAGTGCTACATACCAACAAACAGTACCCAAAATTTGAAATCAAGTGAATCTGATTAACTGATTTCAAATTCTGAGCAATTTTTTGGGCAATTATCTGGGTAAACTTTATGGGTATTTACTATCTACTTTCCCAAAAAATCAAAGAAAACCCTCGTTGGGTGAACTTCTTTGTGGAAATTCCAAGAGAGTTCATAGTGAATCTGAGCTATTCTGGATAATTTTGTAGGTACTTAGGGGTGTTTTGACCTAAGTAGTAAACTAAACCTTTTGTTTTTTTATGCTTAAAAAACTTGTATTTTACACATGAGTACAAGAATTTAAAGCAGTTTACTACTTAGGCCAAAACAAGCCTTAGCATTTCTCCAAAAAATTCAAAGAAAACCCTTGTTGGGCACATCTCGGCTATTCAAAAGCATTTTGGACAGTCCGAATCTCGTCCACTTTCCTTCTCTAAAATTTGAACCGTTCAAAATACTTTTAATTCGGACATCACGATCTTATGCGGTACCCATTTCACTTCTTCTTGGTAATTCCAAGAGAGGAGAGTTGATAGGTCCAACAAGATTCCACATTGACCGAGGGGCCCACTACCATGTGGGTAAGTGGGGTAACGTGGCAGCTGTCTGCTGCAGAAAAGAAAAATGGTGGAATCGGTTCGCCGCATACGAACGGCGATGCTTTTCGCATTGCCGAATATAGGTGGGGTCCTGTATATTTTTCCCATCAAAACAAGATTCTCTTTTCTTTTCCCTTTGATTTGATGAGAGATGTGTCTCTATTCTTTTGTCCATTTCTCTCTCTCTCTCATACTCTCTCTCTCATACTCTCTCGTACTCTCCACTCATCAAACCCATCCCCTCTTCTTCTTTTCCCCCCATGAAACCCATTTTTCACCACCTTTTCCCATCAAATTTCCACCCCATCTCTCCCACGAGAAAGTAAGATAAAAATAAAGGCATGTCATTGATCCAACATCCTTTCCACCACTCACACCATCATCATTCTTGCCTTGCCTTGCCTTGCCTACTCAACCTGCCAATTATACCCCTACAACTTGCCAAAGAAACGTAACACAACATAACATCACAAGCAATCTTCATGGAAAATGTTAAATATAGCTAGGGCTGCAAACGAATCGAATTGCTTGCGAGCAGTTCGTAACTCGGCTTGTTAAGGCAAGGTAAGTAATCGAGCTCGATTTTCATGCTCGTTTAGTTAACGAGCTCGTTAAAACTTGGTTTGGCTCGACTCGCAAAAGCTTAGCTCGATTGTACAGGCTCGGCTCATTTTAAAAAGACTCGTTAAGCAAATTACCCTGGCTCGGCTCGTTACGGGCTCAGCTCATCTATAATCGAGCCGAGCTCGAACTCAATTTTGGCTCATGTACTTAACAAGCCGAGCCCAAACACTACAAAACTCGGCTCGTCTCTTTTGCACCCCTAAATATAGCCCACTAGAATGTCGTCAAGATATGAAATGTGTAAAATTAAAAAAAAAATGCATTAGAGTATGAGTTTTTTTTTTTTTTTTTCTTAGCTTAAGAACACAATCTTTATTACCAATTCATCTTAGAGGTGGTGTTAATGATAAAAAAATAAACTATTTAATGGAGTAGTATCACAAGAACCTAAAATTAATTAAGCGGGCAAGTCGACCCGTCAAAATTTACCTCTATGAACATTGTCATCCGGGTTAACCCAGCCACACATGATACCATATTGTGGTACTAATCATTCTCTCCTCATCGAAGAGTTGTATTTCATTCATCCTCATTCTTTATCCCAACTACACAAACAGTGTTCAAATGTGGTCACGATAATCTTATGGGTCCATAACCGCACCCTTAATTCTTTTTTTTTTTTATTATCATTCGTCATTCCTAATCTATTACATGGGAGGGGGGAATGAGACTCGATCCTGAGGGGGATGGTGCTGTCCCATGCATACTGACCCCATCCGAGCCGTCCATGCTCGGCGATCAACGGCTCAGATCTGTTTGGATCTAAACAGATCTGCACCGTCCATTACCGAACTGATCTGGGTCGTTGATCGTCGAGTACGGACGGCTTGGATGGGGTCAACATGCATGTTGTCCCTTGCTGGATAGCACACCCCCCGGGGGCCCTGAGATGCAGCATGAGACATTCAAAAGCTCCACAGCATGAGCTGGCCACCACTTGCCCGAACCATGAATTCATGGGGGTTTTTTTTGTGTGTTAAATATGTCCAGATTCATTGGAGATAAAATCACCTCCCCACCTCATTTGATAAAATCAACCTCATTTTATCGAATGGCAAACTCACCCTTACTGATGCCATAGGGAATGGTGACAACACTTGCATAAGACTCACATTTTTATGATAGTACTATTAAACGCTACAGAAGGATCTAGACAGGCTGCACTCAATCAAAGGTGGTGTCCAAATGAAATTTGTGACCGTACGTTGTCGATTAGTATCTAGGGCGAGATTGTTGCGGACACATGCAACTGTCTCCACAAGGCCAGTTTGAATATTCTCCCTTATATTCTTTTGTCCAGATCCTCTGATTCCTTGACATCATCCATGATGTCAATATTATAGCTATTGAAAGTAGTCTCAAGATCATTTAGAGGAAGGCTTGAAATCCTTTGGATGGAATCAGCAGAAACTAGGTTAGCCTTCTCCTGTTAATAGCCACCCTGTGAAGGCGGGATCCGATACCAAATTCAAAACATCAGTAAAAAGAAAAAGAACCAGCAAAAACAACGTTTTCCTGTAGTTTTCACTAGATTATGATCTTGGTCATAAAGATTTGGCATCTAGAATAGGTAAGGCATGATCCCGGGTGTTGCAAAACTAAGTTTTTAGAGTCCAAGTGGGTTATTCTACCAATATAAGGGCACCGAGGCATATGGGCCACAAGGCACACAACTTGTATCAAAAGCAGTTTGAATCCACCAGTGAAGGATAGGACCAAAAACAATTATGGAAGTTACCAGCACGAGCATCCCTTCTTATAATGTGAGAGGATGCTACGAGGCAACTAGGGCAACTTTTGCAAAATTTGTAGACTGATATGCTTTTTACAGTGGATGGAATCTAAGCTAACTTAAAATACAAAAATTGATTGTCATACCTTGATGAAATGATCAGTCAAATAGAAACTTGGAAGCACTCAAACGAATCCACCAGGGTTCTTTCAGCTTTTTCCTTCTCTTATAGTATTATGAGACACATCCTTCACAGGGCAAGCAGCAAGAAAGCAAGATGCATGATGTTAGTCGCCAAGAATCTTGAGTTTTTTTTTGTGTGTGTGTATTACACACGTAAGAAACTGGAGTTTTTCTTAACCCAGAAAGTGGAGTTTGCGGTGCAGATACAAACTTGGGGCAGATTGGAGCAAATCTAGTTCACAGACTAACTTTGGCTAGTTTTCTGGTATGTAGCTAAACTGTTCAACAAAACCACATTGCCAATGAAAACACAGCAGCGAAATTAATAATACCGTGAGAGAGAAGGGCATGTAAGATTCACACAATCGTGCTTTCTGTAGCCTGGAAAGAGGGAAATTTGGCCCAAAACTTCTTGCAAGTAGATATTTTCAAAGAAAATTAAAAAATCGATAGCTGTATTTGGCCACTTGGAGGAAAACTTGGTCCTTCAGCATTCTTACACAGGTATCAACTTGAGAGCTCTATTCTTGAACTGATTCATGCGCATAACCAAACTTCAAAATGGAAAGTATATTTATAGTCTCATTTCCATGCTCCATTCCATTCAGGAACAATTATTCTAGTGAACCAAAAGCGCTACCTACAAGTTTTAATAAGCTGGAGATGCAGAAACCAGGGATGTTTACAGTCGCATAGTTCTCAAGTCAGAGCAAAAACCCTCTTGTGGTGATTGGCACAAAGAAAAAATACAGCTAATTAGTGAAAGGTGGCTTAGCTCAATAGGATCCAGAGAGTATTCTGCAGATTGGAAACTGATGGACAAGAACTATCTGATGTGAATCCAACCAGCGTGATTCTGGTGATTCACAAAGAATGACCTGCACGGATAGATCAATTTAACATGGCAGTGTTATCAAGAATATAAATAAATATGGTGGACAAAGATACTGACCATATGCTTACTTGGTAGAAACTAATAAAAAGGTCTTTCCATTACCATTTTTGGTTTTAACAAGGTTCCTCTCAAAAGTTGCTGCAATCAGCTATGTATCAGCACTGTCCATTTTATTGAAGTTGTACTCGACGATGGAGGAATAAACAGCAGACGTTTCTTCCCTATTTGGTTTGGAGTTTTAGATGTCATCCACGTTTAGTAGCATCTTTTCCTTTCCAGCATCTATATTTCGGTTAGGCTATGGCATAGATGGTACAACCAAGATGAATTAACCGTACTGCAGTTTTGATCATTATTCATTTACTCTGGAAAGCACTACAAATACACCTTAATAAATGAAGCAACTCAAGCAAGTGAAGGTCAATTACGACTAGAGAATATCAATTGCTTAAAGTTTTATAAAAGAATTGAAGTTAAATGTGCTCGCAAAAGCTCCCATAACAGCTGAACAATAGTGGGACACAGAAGACATACCTTATACTTTTATACACATTAAGCACTAAGCTTGTTAGGTAGAATGCCGAAAAAGGATTCATCCGGTAACCAACTTGAAAACTGAGACCGAACTGCCAGTAAAACGAGAGAGAGAGAGAGAGAGAGAGAGAGAGAGAGAGAGAGAGAGAGAGAGAGAGAGAGATTGGAGTCAATACTTCCCATATCAGAATACTTTGACTCGATGGATGGAGGGGGAGTGGCCAAGCAATAATGAACGGCAACCAAAATTTATTTGCATAAACTCCTCCTCGTTTTTAAAGGACAAAAATAGAGTCCGATAAAGGCATTATTGTTGCACTCCCATCTCATTCCGAACAGGATAGTTGAATGGGAATCAGAAAAGCATCTCAAATCTCAATGAATTTATACGTGCATTCCTACGATGAAGATGGACCGTGTAATGGGAGATTCTTTCCACGTGAGTGGCTAAAAGATGTTATGGTCGTTTAATTGTCTAAGGGAAACATGAGACAAATATGATTAGCAGATATTAATGGGGTAAACAAGAGAGCCTGTTTGACAAAATATGGACTCTCAAGGCATCTAATATGTATTGCTTAACAATGCATTGTGCAAAAGAAGAGCCCTTCTGTTGCCGGATCAAATCCGTGAATCAAGGTAGAAGGAAAATAGTATTCCCAAACTTGTTACCCTCTCCCCCATGGAAAGGAGAAGGGCAAAAAATTGCAATGAAAGAAACTGAGCTTAGATACTTCAATTGTTCAACTAAGAAGAAAGAGATCTATCTCTTCATACAACGTGCCCCACAAACCTAGCGTGAAGATTATAAGATGATCCTTCATTCACTATTTATCCACATAACATGTTTAATCCGTATGCAGTGGATTATATACAATGGCAGGGAGGGCTAAAAGCACCAACATGTAATCCAGAAACTCAGAGTTTTTATACCTCCATGGCCTGTGAAATGCAAGTAGTACCTATAAACTGAGCAAACAATGAAGCAAGAAATCTTAAGCATAATCGTGATCGCTGAAATCAGATGCCGCATCATCAGAATCAGACCGACTAGCAAAACTGGTTGCTGATATTCTCTCTAAGGATTTGCCGCCTGCATCTGGAAAATCTCTCAAAGCATCTAGAACATAAGGTTCTATGGTTTCCCACAACCATGTTGAATTGCTTCCAAGAAAACCTAACCACAACACTCTCCCCTTCATTTTTACCTTGGAGTCCAAAGACTTTGCCTTCAATGCCTTCACAATCCTCTCAGCACCCTCTTGACTTCCCTTAACCTTCAACAAAATATCTCCTGATGATGTTCTGTAGCCCCCAAACATATACCAGTATGCAAGAACCCGTGGTGACAACCACCGATGAATCAGCTTCGGAATCACAGCTTGGCCCTTTGGCCAGAACTGGTCTGCATAGAAACCAAAATAAGAGTGTGATACTGTAAAAAACTGACATGGTATGTCATCACTGCTATCAATTGCTTTGAATGAAGAAGCTAGCCACTCATGGTACTGGTCATATATATGCCTTTTCAATATAGTGTGTGTGTCAAGTTTCTCACTGAACACAAAATGGACTACATGATTCTTTCTTTCTTCATCCGATTCAATGCGCAGCCCGGCTAACAGCAACCCCACCAAAATCTCTCGCTGCACCATACTGAGTTTCAAGGTCACGGGTTTTTTGACAACTTTCCTGCTCAAGCTCAGAGCATAATCAAGTTTTTCCACCAGTTGGGGATATACGTCATATTTTTTCTGGCACATTAAAACATATATCTTCTCCGCCTTCGCATAATCTCCATTAGATAGGTAACCATTTAAAATACTGTTGCTTGATCGGGTGTTAACACCGATTGAAGCATTGCTGAGCATTTGGTTGAAGAGTTCTTCAGCCTTCCCGAGGTTGCCAGTTTTTACCAGCGAATCCAAGTATATGTTATAAATAGTACGATTGGGACGGAATTTGTCAAGGCATTGGGAGAAAGTTGACTCCAATTTTTCATGTAAATCTAAACTGAAATACATATCCATTAAATCAATATAAGATGGCCCTATGGGCTTCAAACCGCTCTCCGAGAACTCTCCCATAAGGGACTCAGCAAATTCGATTTGTTGAGCTTTAGATAACACCTCTACGATTTTGTGATATGCGACCACATTAGCGGACCCCAAGTGCTCCTGCATTTCCCTGAATATTTCCAAAGATTTAAGAGGTTGTCCGACCTTTGCATAAACACCCATTTTACACACAAAAGCTTGAGAAGGGATAGAACCCTCACAACAGATGAGTTTGAGCCAAACTCTTTCAGCTTCCTCCACATCCCCATCCTTAGAACAAGCTCTCAAGATGGACACAAGCACCTCTCTGTTCTCTTGAATTCCTGCTACCCGCAATTCTGATCTTAATGATTCTATTCTTTCCTTGTCTATGTTATCCTGGTAACTATGGAGCCAAATCAGACCACCATAAATATCCTTATGTATCTGAAGTTCAGAAGTTACCAAATTATGATATATGAACTCTGCCTGTTTGAGATATTTTTTAGAAGAGCCTCCTGGTTTGCTCACAAGGGCTCTGAATAGAGAATTGTGCAAGCTAAGTTGGGGCTTGTAGCCGCCCAGTTGAATCATACGATTGTAAATGCTGCATGCTTCATCTAAGCAACCGTGACCTTGTGAACTAAGATAGGCAGTGATCAAAACATGAAAGGTGGACTCACAAGGGACTTGTCCCTGATTTATTATATCATCAAATATCTCGCGACACTTCAAGTCTTTTCGCTCCCTGCCCAAGAAATCAGCCAACTTAGTCGCAAGAGCAAAATCAAATCGAAACCAATGTTGAAGCATCATCCATTTGTATACCTGAAAGACAAAAGGTAATTTCCCTTCATCACAAAATCCGGAACACACAAAATCGTGAGTCATGATACAATGACCAAAAAGACAAGCGCATTCCCCTTTTGTTCATCTTTCTAATATACCTAAAAAGACAAAAACACATAAGGTGGCAAAAGAGTCATGGGACTAGTGAGAGGTCGTGACCTAGCACGATGAAAAATACTATTTGCCCCAGCATTGATGTTAAAGTACTATTTGCCCCAGCATTGATGTTGTGCTGATGGGATCCATATTGCTTAGAGCATCTCCAGCCCTTTTGAGTAAAACTTCATTAATTCCATACTTATAAATTGTGAATAGAAAAATAAGCCTTCAAAAAATTCAGTAAAAAATTGATCTCTCCTTGATTTGTTAAAAAATTCAAGTAAAATTCAATCTGCTATCTGTTTGAGTCAAGGATTGAATAGAGTTTAGTACTCAGAATTTGGTTCTCGAGTCAATTACTAAAGCTGGAGATGTCCGCAGGTGAACTCCAACGTTTCTAACAGCCAAATTACCCAAAACCAAAGGATATCTCCAGCCGAATAAACAAGGGGCAACACGCAGCTATTTTAAATTTTCCATTGACAGTGAAAAAAACCTATCTTTTACACAATCAGATACAGATTCGGAAAAAAAAAAAAAAAAAAAGGCAAGCCAGAACAAGATTTTGACAAAATACCCTAAACCCCGTCTCGTTTTCGCGAATCCGAATACAATGAACGGCCAAATAGGTCGCATCCTCCTGCCTAATCCACTTCCGCTGCGCATTGAGTATCCGAACCAGCATCGACGCCTTATGCGCTGGCAACTCCTTACACAGCCACGCCAACTTCGTCCTCCGCCACTGCTCCGGCAGCTCCTCCAGCTCCCGAACCTCTAACGACGGCGACGATATCACCTGCATCTTCTGCAAGTCAGGAGACTCGAAAGAGGCGTCAAAATCGAAACTTTCATCGGAATCGGTTGTGTCAGCCAAGTGTTCGACTAAAGTACTCAACGGAAGCGGCGAGGACGCAAGGGGAGGTAATCGGTTTTGGTTTAAGGGGAAGGGAAGAGAGGAACGGGGTGATGTAGTGAGGAGAGGGAGAGAGCGGAGAGAGAGAGTGAATGGTGAAAGGAGGTCTTGAGGTCCGCTCAGAAGCATCGCTGGTGTTTTGGTGTGGTTGAGGAAGTGGAGCTCGTGAGTGAGGGCCGGGTAAAGAAGAAGGTCGATTGGATTTGGTGACCTGTGGGTTGGAAAAATTAATCCGAGTCACTGGAACACCAACTTGTTTCTCTCGTAGTTTTTTTTGTCCTAACTGTTTATTTCTTTTAATTGTAGTTTTTGGGATTTTTTATTTAAGGGAGAGTTAATTAGGCATTTTGTTTGGAAAATATCCTTATGATTCCATCCTATGAGATTTGAATACTTATGATTTCATCCTGAAATTCAAATAAACCCCAAAACACCCTTTCTCTCTCCTAATTTTCCTAATATTTCTCTCCTGATTTTCCAAATATTTCTCTCTCCTAATTTTTCTAATATTTCTCTTCTAATCTTTCCTATTTTATCTCTCTCTCTCTCTCTCTCATTTTTGTAATCTTATAATTCTCTCTCCTAATCCTCTCACATCTAAAATCTCAAAACAAATTTGAAAATAAATAATCATGACATTTTAACCTAAAAACACAAGTCATGAGAAATTTATTTCATGCAGTTTTGTAATAATCCACCATGAAACATATGGTAGATTAATGCACCCAAGCCAAAACAATGAAAACATGGTCGATTAATGCGCCATAAAACCACATGAAAAAAACATGGTTGAATCATGTGTTGATTTATTATGTTAACTATGCCGAATCACCGAAGTTCCAAAGCGGTAAATCAATGAACCATCTTTTATTGGATCAAATCACCCAATATGTAAAATCATTTGTCGTTTATTTTACATAGTGACGATTTATTGATTTACCACTTTTACTTTATCAAATCACAAAATGGTAAATCAATAAATCATATTCACTATATGAAATAACCATCTTTTAAACGGCATGTGAATATGATTTATTTATTTACCATTTTTACTGTATCAAAGAAAAACACCAGCCTTGAATAAAAAAAAAACTCACAAATGAATGAAAAAAAACAATCAAAATTGCATATTCATAGTCTCACCTAAGACCTTATACATAAAGAAAGAAATTAAAGGGCCTTACATAAAAATAGAACGACGACAATAACAAGGACAGAGCGTAACCAAGGCTTGGAACAAATTATATTTTCCAGCGGCCTTCAGTGAAATCTTCCAATGTTGACAACAATTTTTCAATTCCCCGACTCAATCTCTTCTTCTCTTTAATGCCTCTCCATCCCCCACTACTGGAGTTGGCCGATTGCCAAATTTGATGTTGGTGCCGCCTCTTGGCTGAGATAAAGAGAAATGAGTAATTTTTTTTTCCTGTAACAAGAAAGAGAAGAGGGAAAGGAAAGAGTACTGAGATAAATGCAAATGAAGTTGGTAATGGAAGCTTTGTTGAAATAGGATATATGTTAATTCCGAAATTTGGGGGGAGAGAAAGAGTGATATCGTGATAAAGAAATGGGAATTAGTGGGAATTAAAGAAATGGGAATTAATTCTGAACTTTCATGGTAGAAAAACTGAATGTTCAAACTGCCATGTTTGAACTGATTGCCCACCCATTTGACCGAGTCTAGGCTATTTCCTTTAGATTGATAAGAAACAGAATCCCACCCATTTAGGAGATTTAGGAGATGTGATGATAATCCTGAAATTTTGGTAACAATATACCACTAATGCAAAACTAATAAAGGAAAAGATAATTAGTCTATTAATGAATCAATTAATAGGGGCACAATGGTCCGATTATCCATTTACATGATGAAATCATAAGTATTCAAATCTCATAGGATGAAATCATAAGGATCTTTTTTGTACATGATGTCTAATTAAAATTTAAGGAAAGAATTTATGGAATTTTTCAATAAAAGTTGAAAAACCCGAAAATAAAGACTTGTTTGATTTTCTTTTTCATAATCATCTCTCTCTCTCTGCACGGTCGCTAATAAATTTCCTCTTTCCTCTTCAATTCAAGGATGGATTACAGTGGGTGTGGGGTGGGCCCTGCCCCTGCATTTCTATTTTTTTTTTGGGTCGGCTAAAAAAGATCCCAAACAAAAAATTCTTCTCGCTCGCTAATCGTCTCCACTTCTCCACATTCGAAGACCCTATTTCAGTGCTATAATGGGGATTACCTGTGAGGACCCCGAATCCCACATCGGTGGCTTTATGGGAAATGTGAATAATGTATAATGAATGTCGAGCAACTGCTGTATAACTCGAGGTTAATCTTTTGAGGTATGTGGTTAGGCTAAAGGTTAGTATGTCAGTTAGCGGCGCTTCGTTACATGTGGTATTAGAGCCTTGCACCAACTGAAAGTGTGAGGCAGTGTTTACCTAATTTTTTCCTCAATCGAAATTGACAGAGACCTCGGGAAACTAAGTCAACGACAAAAACAAGGGCAATGCGGCTGCAAATACATGGTTTCTCGTCGTATTTCAGGACTTCACCGGATGTGGCAATCGAATCGAATGCGAAATTGGTGGCGTGAACAAGGTTGAAAGGCACCTTTGAGAGGCTACTCAAGGATCCCACAAAATTGATCTTAACTGTTTATTAATTTTAAAATAATTATTCTACTGGATTTTGAAAGAAAATCTTCTAGATCAAATAATCGTAAGTATTTGATCCAGTTATTTAAATTGTCATTCGCAATTCCCATACAATTGTTGAAGGAAATTTTAATTCGCCATCCTGTTACAAAATTACCATTATGATTCAATCCTGGACGTTTTGAATCTTTATGATTCCATCCTGTAATTGCTTTATTGGACTATTTTGCCCTCATCTAATTATGTTAGGGGTGTATATTATATTCTACTAATAAATTACTAATTAATTGTCCATAAAATCCAAGAATATCATCCTAGTTCTCATCCTCTTCTCCACGTTAGTTATAGGATGATGTCATCCTAATTCTATTTCCATACTTGTTTGGTTTTTGAATTCAAACTGATTCATTTCCATAACATAAGTGCTTTTGAATTTCAAACTCTA
>JAXBDA010002027.1:0-47127 GCA_036023075.1 Gaultheria prostrata | reverse complement strand
TCGGGTGGGTATTGTCCACGTGATACTCGTTCGGCAATCTTAATCGTTCAAAATACGATCTAACAGTTCAGAAGAGGAGAGAGAAAAAGAAGAGAGAGAGTGGTCGGATGAGAGGAGAGAGAGGGAATCAATTTAATCGTCCAAAATACTTTTGAAAGGCCAAAATCATACTTGGCATGGACAGCTAGTATCCATTCGGTAACCAAAAAAAAATTCGTAGAGGCGGTAGTATCCACAGGTAGATTTTGTGTGCTGGATGTCCTACACTCCTACTTCAAACAAGTTGATTTCAACCATCTAGCTACGAGTGCAATTTTGTTCACCCTCCTTAAAAGGGGTGAACAAAACCCTCTCTCTTATTGGTTGAAATGTGTGGGTCCCACCACAAAGTGATGTAATGCTTATTACAAAGTGATGTCTGCAATACACTTTTTGGTAAGCATGACATCACTTTATGATGGGACCCACACTAATTCAACCAATAGGAGGGAGAGTTTTATTCACCCTCTTTTAGGAAGGGTGAACAAAATTGCTCTCATCTAGCTACTAGTACCATCTTCATAGCTTTGTATATATATGGACCATAGGCGAATAATCGTTCCACTTTTCAACACTTTTCGCAATTACTTTATGCTTTTAAAGGACCTTTAGGAAAGTACTCCTAAAATAGAAAGAAATACAGCCAGATCGATTTATTAATATTTTGTTATTACTATCTCATTTGAAATCTGAATCATGCTCAGATTAAATTTGAATCACGCATTATTGAAATAAACGGTTTGATTTATATTGTAGATCAATTGCATATATTATGCAGTGACTTGCAAATTTTAATTTTGAGCATGTGAAACAAAAAAAAAATTGTGAACAAAAAAAAGTAAAAAAATTAACTCGTTAATTTTGAAAATGATTCGTCTTGTAAGTAAAACAAAATTGAACATGTTTTCTAAATATTTTATTGGATCGGAAAATCAAGCATCCGAGATTTTCCATACTTAATTGTCGATGATCTAAACACAAGTCACATAACGAAAGTATCCAAATTAATATGAGTAAAAACGAGAGAGTGAAAACGCCTTTCGAAAGCTATTAAAAACAAGAATTGAGGGTACTAACCAGGGGTGCACACCGGCCCGGTAGCCCGCCCAGCCTGCCCTATCCAACCCGGTTTTTTTTGGGCTTGGAATAAATATTTATGCCCATAGAGCCGGGCTGGGTTGAGATTTTAAACTCGTTTACTAAATGGGCTGGGTTTGAGAAATTCATATAAGGCCCAGCCCGGCCTGGCCCGATCTAAATAATATTTTAGTTTAATACTATATATAAAGATTGATGGATGTTGGAGAGTTGCATTTTTTTGAGTACTTTACTTGCACTTTAATTTATATCTGTTTTAAATATTTTTTTAAGAACTTAGAACTTACAGTGTATTATTACAGGTGTGAATTGCAATTGTGATCGTTATGGTTAATTAATGTATGTTTGTGATACCAAGCTTTAAAAAAATAAATGGGTTTGTTGGGCGGGTCTGGGAAATTAAAATTGTATTTGGGTTGGGCTTTGGCATATTAAATTAAGCTCGTTTATAATTGGACCGGATTTGGGAATGCACAAATTTCGTTATTATCTAGTATAAGTCCGGCCTGAACCCAGCCCGTTCCGGTGTATGTGCACTCCTAGTACTAACATAGAGCAGAGCGGAAAGGGAGAGTGAATGATTGTGAGACTCAGATCTGAACGAATAGAGCCACATAATTCGTGTACGTGAGCCCTAACATAAAAGGGTTTTTTTTTAAATTATCTAACTCCACTAAAATTCGCGAGAGCGATGATTGACGATAAGAATAGATGTTTGGGAGGAGCGAGTAATGTGTGGCAGTAGACACGTGTGAACTGTGAAGGGAATAGGGAGAAGGGTGTGGAGTCATTGTGAACATGGTTTGGACACGATAGTGGAAGAATCACACCGCATGTCTCTTCCAAGCGCTCACACTAATCCGAAAGGACCAAAATTGACCAAAAAAAGAAAGGACCAAAATTGACGTCATGTACGTTTCTCAGCAGCCACGCAGTGCCCTGACTCTGTTATAGGAGAAAATTTTGGGTGCAAATAGGGT
The DNA here is from genome assembly GCA_036023075.1 of Gaultheria prostrata. Taxonomy (NCBI): domain Eukaryota; kingdom Viridiplantae; phylum Streptophyta; class Magnoliopsida; order Ericales; family Ericaceae; genus Gaultheria; species Gaultheria prostrata. The sequence continues at coordinate 45,010 of JAXBDA010002027.1, read as the reverse complement.
ATGGGTGACGTGGTGCCCCCTCGGTGCATCCGAGCCGTCCAAAAATGCATCTGGACGGCTCGGATTGAAATATACTTTTTCTTTTCTTTTCTAATTTTTTTTAAATCCGGACGGCACTTTCAATCCAGACCGTCAATTGCATTGTTGGACGATCCGGATGTGCCGAGAGGGTACACGTGGTACCCTCCCCGTACCCAAAATTTTCTCCTGTTATAGGAACTACGAAGCCAAAGTCTTGTTTGGATGAGTAGAAAATTCTGAAATCTTGAGTATTTCTCTCTGTCAGTTTCCAAAAGTGGCAATCTAAATTTATCCTGCTTATATTTAGTAGTGTAGACGAGGGTCCATTCGATGTATGATGCTTTCAAAGGAAAATGCTGGTTTGAGATTCGACATTAAGTCAGAGCTTTTTTTTTTTTTTTTAAAGAATTTAAATGAATGTTAGAAAAATTGAATCTACGAACCCATTGGGTGATGAACTTATGCTTAGTTGAATGCACGATGAAATTATTTTTTCCGACAATTGTGTAGTGATACCATGATAGCACCTTTATATTTAAAGGTTTTCCGACAATTATGTGTGTCTGGAACTTGTGAAAAGACGATGCGGAGAAAAAGTGGAAAATTTTAAAACTTTCCCTCTCCATTTTGGTTCTTAAAAATGAGAAGTGAAAACCTTAAATTTCAATTCAACTTTTCTCCCAATTTCTTCTCAGCTTTCCCTCCAATTTCATTCTTAATTTTTTCCCCTTCTTTACCCTCTATTCCCATATGTTGCAAACAAAGTTAGTTTTGGTAAGAGAGAAAGGTCGTCCTGTCCACTTGTTTTGGTATTCATCTTGGGCTTAATTTTTCTATTTTCTATCCATATTGACCATGGGCCGTGAAATACATGGGCCTATTGGTCTTTGCATGGCCTTTTAACTGATAATGGATCTAGGGAAATTCTATTCTTTTTTTTTCTCAATACCCACACCTAACTAGAGGCGAGAGAGACAAATAGTGTTCACAGTGAGAGGTGACAGTAAGAGACGCAAATTGGGAGGGCAATCAATTTCTATAATCACTTCACCAAACTTCAACGGTATCTCTCCAAGGTTTTAAATATTGGTATCGGGATACGTAACAGTATCAATGACACAACCAAATATCAGCCGATATCGATCTGTATTGGACCGTATATCGATCATTTAATATCCATATCGATCCCTTGAAAAATCGATACGTATTACGTCGCTTAGCAGCTAATATTTAAATCCTTCTATGTAACCCTCATTCTCAGTTGATAACAGTGTCAGCAACACAAAGGACATACCTCTACAATATTCGATGCTTTAATGTTTTGATTCCCTACGTATTGAATTTCTCTTAACTTTGTCTCTTTCCAATGCACTGATTCAAGTTTTTGTTACCTATAAAATGCAGCCAAGGGCTGCCTTTCGGATGGGGTTGTCTCTTTACTAGGGCTGCTCAAAAAAACCGATGAACCGTGAATCCGGTCCGGACCGAATTGATCCGTGCTTTTTGAATTTTAATCGTGGATTAATGGTCCGGACACGGATTCAAAAAATAAAAAACCGTGACTCGCGGTCGGGACACGGATTTTGATTTTGAAACCGTGGATTAACAGATCCGGACCGTGAGATTTTTATTATATATATATGTATATATATGTGTGTATAGATAAAAAAATTTACCACCTTTATAATATTGATAATTTGATATTTTGATATGGATGGTTATAGCCTACAGTGTTCGGAATCCAAAATGAATCTTGGGTATTATTTTTTGGCTATCTATTTTAATTCCATAATGTTCAAGTTTAGATTTGTTCAATTAATTTGTTAGAATGTTTAATAAACTTTCATTATTTATTTCCAGTGATTGCTCTTTCTATGTTCTTCTTGATGCTTTATATTATCATCTACTAACTGTACCAGTGAAGTGTTTGTTTCAATGTTGAGTTTGGATTTTTAAATGAGTTGATGATTTTTTTTAGAATAAGTTGAAAATCCGTGGGCAAATCCAGAACCGATCCGTGACTCGCGGATCGGATTGGAACCGAACCGTGAGACTTTTGGATTGGACACGGATTCTATTTTCAAAAAACCGTGACTCGCGGATTAGGATTGGATTCATGCCAATCCGAACCAATCCGGACCGTGAGCACCCCTAAGTCTTTACCTACGAACCCCCTCTTCTTGTCTGTTTCAGTATTTGTTCCCCTCTGATCAGATTGGGAAAAACAAGAAGAGAAAAGAACAATGATACATACACACCCCTTAAACCACACTCTCCTACACCCCCGACCAGTGTTCACGTGGGCCCTAACCACACCCAACCAAAACAATGTTGTTTTGGGTTGGGTCGGAAGGGAAAAAAAAAAAAACCATCTCCTCCGCCTCCTCACCGTACGGCCTGACGACGTGGTCACCGATTTCCGCCCACTCGGCGTCGTCGATCCTGCTCAGGTGGCGAGCGAAGGCCTGGTCGTGGATCCGACGGCCAAGATCGTCGCGCATTCGTTGCATCTCGGCCTGCTCGCGGTCGCTCTGTTCGCGCTCGAACGTCGCGATTTCTTTGACGACGAGGTCCGAGGCGTCGTCGTTTTGGAGGTGAAACGGCGGAGGTGTACAGGAGGTGGCAGCGGCGGTCGCCAAAGATGAGGAGGGAGGTCGGAAGGCGGGTCGCCGGTGGAGGGTCTCTCTCTCCCGATCTGGTTTTCAAATTATTTTTTTTTCTTCTCCCAATAGACCCAAAACGACGTCGTTTTGGGTTTGGTGTGGTTGGCGCCCACGTGAACAGTGCCGGGGTGTGGGAGAGTGTGGTTTAGAGGGTGTGTATGTATCATTAGGCTTCATGCATGCTTTTCTCTTTCCTGTCTTGATCCGAAAGATTAAAGATCTAAATAGCAAAAACCAAACTCTGTCTTTCCCCAAAGCCAAAAACCCGTGAGCTCCTCTTCCTCTTTTCCCCTCTCGATGCCATAAACTCTCCTACAAAAATCTAAAATTCTCTTCTCATCAAACAAAAAAAAAACCGTCACCAAAAATATCAAACCTTTCCACAACCCTCCAAACAAAAAACATCTTTTAGCTTGTTTACTTAGCCCCCAAAAATCCCCTACAGCACACAAACAGTCTGTGTTTTTTTTTAACACCAAAATTATGCGCAACTATTTTGTATTACAACTCGAAAATAATGCCATTTAATTTAGCACTTTTTCAAATTATAATTACGTCTAGCCTTGTATTTTGTCGTGTCCCTTTGTAAATTGCCACTCAAGGTGAGCGACCAAAATGTGACTTTTATATGGGGTTTTTACACCCCTTGCAATTCAATATTTCAATTCAAGTTATTTAATTTCTGTCTTTTAATTACTACTGTACTATTTACGGTATTGGAACTGGGTTGCATACAGTATGAAACTCTTGCACCTAAAATATACCACGCGGGATTCTGATTTAGTTGCCAAGGATAATTGATTGGAAAAGACTAAAATTGATATAAAAAAAAACAAGTACTGAAAGGACGATTTTGGGTGCCTAACACCTTCGGTTTTTTCTCTGTTTCGATCGTTTCACAAATGTAGTTGAGGTAATGCCTATTTGTGCATTCCATATGCCATTTCGTAGTACTTTTATTGTTGAAGAGTTTTTATTTAATAAACAATTTCTTCATGCACGCATGTCACGTGACTTTTAGTTGTTACAATTTATAATAGTGTTCTGGTTTGCATACTCACTGCTCACACATGTTTTCTTTCACACATACGCACTAATTTTACGTTCTCTATTCTAGTTGATCCGTTCAGTGGCTTTGTTCTCTTGTTTTCTCCTTCTCCTGTTTCTTTTTGGGTTTGGGCTGATCAACGTCGGATCATTTTACTCTCAATGGGTTGATTTATGGTTAGACTATGGGTTCTCTAGGTGTTTTGTTCAGGTCCGTGAATTACTCGTATATCAGTTGGATCCCGGGGGGGGGGGGGGGGGGGTGATCATTGGGTTTATTTTTTAGTTTTGTTTGCTGGTCGCTCGAGTTGGGAGTACTGAAGTTGTATTGTCTGTGTGATGGCTTTAAGATTTGGCTCAATGGATTGGTGACCTAAGAGGTGTTGGTTTGGGAAGGGGGTGTTTAAATATGTATTGTTAGTTGCAATAAGACTAGGTGTACACCTCATAGATGTACAGGGTATTCTTGTCGGCAATTTCCTATTCGATAACCATGTCCAGTTGTAACTCTTTCCTGCATTATCTCTATCGAGTTTTAGAACTCTATAGTTGGCTTCGACCATCGAGATGCATCATGTCTACCCGTGTCGTAGAGCTCTCAACTTCGGTGCTTCAGACTTTTAGTCTGTATTAGACACTTGGTATGCTTCGGTTAGCTCCTATTTAGTTTCAAAATCTAGCATGCAGTTTTCTCAACAGTTGGCTGTCGGATGTACCACTAATTGTCTTAACAGTGTATTGGAAGAAATCGTCATACGTGGAACCACCGTGACAGCAAGGACTGGGCATCATACATTGATCACCAAGATTTAACTCCTAAAGCAATTTAATTATCACTGGATGTATCATTCATCTGTTTTGGTTACGACTTATGTTTTTTTTCTTTTTTGTATTATGGTGTTTTCCTACTTTTCTTGTATACCAGTAGGTTGTACTATATTGCTTCTGATTATCTCTCTTTAGCAAAAACTAAAAAAAGGGCTTTTAGAACTTTTTGAGGAAGCAAACATTAGTATTTTTTTAACACAAGGAAAAAACTTGCCCAAATTACTTTTCTTTTACTTAAAGTCATTTTTTTACAGAAATAAGCAAAACGCCCGTAAAGTTAATTACCTTTTTCTTTTGCATAGTCAGAAAGCCTAGGCTATTGGGGAACTCAAACGTCTGCGACCCGTTTGGATGGCGTATTAGTTTGAGAGAGATTAAATAGTAAGGGAAGATAAAATAGAACGAGTGATTAAATAAGAAGGGCGGGCCCACAATGATGTGACAGTTAAGAAGTGGGGATTAAATAGTACATGGTTTGGATGAGGGATAAGGAGGGTGAATAATGTAAAATCATATCAAAAGACATATTTGCCCTTTCATATGCCCATATTAAATTATGAATTAAAATAAATTATATAATTTCAAAAATAATTAATTTGTTATACTTAACAAACATTAAGCTATAATAAGTCCTCCTAATAATTTTTTCTGTAAATTAAAATCAATAAAATATTCAAAACATGTAATTTTTTTAAAAAAATTGTGATAAAAACATGTAATATTTGAAATTAGGTGGTAAAATTAAGGGTAAAATATGTATTTGCCCCTCAAATTATTCACAATATTTTTACTTCCCCCTTAAACTATCAATTGGACATGCTTGCCCCTTGAACTATCAAAACCTTATTTAAATCATCCAATTCCCATTTTCCATCCAATTTTTTGGACGGAAAAGTGATGCTTGAGGTGAAACAGTTTTTTTTTGCGCGAAAAAGAAGGTATTCTAGAGATTTCCTCACAATCCCTACCCACCCTAAAACATTTCCTTCTCAAAACGGAAAACGAATTGGACTTGTCAAGAAAGAGGATCCAAATTGGGGTTTCTTTCCGGAAACCTTAACAGCAAAATCGATCAAAGAGAAACCAATTGCTTAAGACCTAGGGTTTTCAAGTGGTTTCGTGAACGATCAAGGACGGTATTGTATGTTTAATTGGATTTGTTACACTTCATTACAAGTTATTTTTGTAGTTTTTATTTTTGTTTGTTTAAAAGTCTAAAGTTTCACTTTCTTGCATGCACTTATGGGTTTTGATGGAAATAGATGGATGTTTAGAAAAGAAGAGGGAGGGATTCTTAGTGCAGTTTAGCTTTTTGGATCCTTTGATCCTTTGACGAGCGAGGAATTTGGATAAGAAATACCATGTTTCCGCATTGGCGTCGCTTGTACATCCCAAGAAGTGCAGGAAACGGATGATTTTGGCCGGAGCTTCTGTTTTCTTGTAGGAACTTATTGATATGGATTTTGAGGGGCTAAGAAGCTATTGGATTGGAAAGCCTTGGCAAAAATATTTAAGGAGGTTTTGTTTGACATTCCAGTCAGTTGCTTTGTTTTTTTTTTCCTTTTCACGTGGCAGAGAGAACAGATGGACAAGAAAGAATGGGGAGTTGGGAGGATGAGGGGGAGGGGGAGGAGAGGACATTTTTACCCTCAAACATCACTTTTTCGTCCAAAAATTGGATGGAAAATGGGAATTGGATGATTTAAGTAAGATTTGAATAGTTCAAGGGGCAAGCATGTTCAACTGATAGTTTAAGGGGGAAGTAAAAATATTTTGTATAGTTTGAGGGTTAAGTACATATTTTACCTTAAAATTAAAGTAAAAACTTGTAATATTTCAAAACATGCTTTTTTTTTTTGTCTAACAATTTATTCTAAATCTCAAAAAACAAATAAAGGACAAGTGCCTGGGCCACTTGTAACCCATCTTTCTTTCTTTCTTATTCTTGTTTATCTTCTTTATCCTCTCTCTCTCTCTCTCTCTCAACGAAGTGGGTATGGCCACAGATCCAAAATAACAGCCGTCGCCGGGCCTGCCGACTGTGGACCACCATCTCTCTCGCGACTCCGGCAACGAAATTAAAGGTGGTTTTTCCCTCTCTTTTTTGATCGGCAGTGTTTATTGCTCAAATGTATTGATAGATTGTGGGGGTAGGGTTATAAATCTGACTTTCTCATCTGCTAGGATTATTTATAAGTACCCCCCCCCCCCCCCCCTCTCTCTCTATATTTATGCAGGCTTCCCCTGCTTATTGGAGAAGAGGGATGAGTGAAGCAAGGGCGCAAATTGACTGCCAAATGGTGGATATGGCGTGAAAGAGGGATAGGGGGAAGAGGGATTACTTAGTCAGGGGCCATTTACTTAATCCAAACGACCTCTTGATGCCTAGCTAAAGCAGTTTATGGCAGTATTTCCTATCCAAATTGCCCAGCCAATGGAGATGCTCTTATGTATGAAAAATGACTATAAACACATAGGGGTTTCGCTTCTATTGACAAATTCATTCTTTTTAATAGTAAAATAAGTAATAAAAAGCTCTTAATTCTCAATTTTTTTTTAATTCAAAACCAATAATTTTTTACTTTCTGAACAAAAATTGGCTCTTTCGAGGAGTTAAAAATAAATAGTTATCACTAGATTTTATCAATTTTTTCCCAAACAGCTCCTCCAATGGGTAAATAAAAAAAATCAATTTATTAAAAATAAAGTGAGAGTTTATAGCTTTTTATTACTACTACTGTTTATAATCATAGAGGGCAATTTTTCATACATACTCACTTCTAACTCATTCAATTCCGTGTTTGGACAAACAATTATCAGTCAAGGTGCCGGTGAAGCATATACTCTAAAAAATCAAACGAGATTCATTTTTATTTCTCGTAGGCGAGGGGAGTATCCGCTATTAAATCAAATCTTAGGGGATACTATAAAAAAATGAAAACAAAAACAAAATGAGTTAAATAGTACTGTTTGCCAAAATTGACCTTTTGAAATTTCAAAGTTTCCCACCTGCCTTTCAAAGCAATCACGAATATCACCTAATCCAAAAAGTCACATGAAGAAATGACGAAAACTCATACTCCCTCCGATCCAATTTGCTGGACCCTTTTGGACAGTCGTGTCACTGAAATAATTGTCTATATTTCACAATCTATAAAGTTTAATAGGATTTTAAAAAATTTGTATAATAAAACTAATTGAGATCTATCAAACAAGATTCATATTGGATATAAAAAATGTTATAAATTAGAAAATATATACGATTTTTTAAAATGTTCCAAATAATGAAAATGGACCAACAAATTGGGACGGAAGAAGTACTATACTCTTACATAAAACCAACTTCCCCATCCGCTATCATTTTCGAACGAAAGACCGAATGACGAAGAAAACCAAGTAGAGAAACCAAATCACCCGCTCCACACCCCACATAACCTTCACCGCACTCACCAATTAAATACCACCACGTCATCAGAACACCCCAATCTTCAGAAACTCGCCGTGCCGTGTACCAACACCATTGGTCCAACAGAAATCAAAAGATTCTTGCGCACCCACAGCTAATCACTGCTCATGGAGTATGACAACAACAAACGGATGAGGAAATCAATTTCCGCCCCACGCATCTCTCTCTCTCTCTCTCTCATCTGGTTGCAAAATCTAGACACAGTAGTAATTTCCCCCAAATGTACAAATTCTAGTGAGAGAAAGTTCAATTTATGTACACATAGAGAGAGAGGGAGAAGCAAATGCAGCAATTTTCCAGTCTGAAAATTTGAGAAGAAAATCATTGTTTAGCATACACTGAACCTAGAAAACAAGTATTATTTATAGAACCCTAATCACAGAGAGAGAAGAAAAAGCATATTTTGAAACCCTAATTGGCTATGGCTTCCAGATAATACATGTCTTTCTCGCCGGAGAGGAACAACAACCACCACCACCACCACCAGCCGCCGCCTTTGAAAAGCCGCCTGAGCAGCTTGCCTGATAACCTCTGGCTAAACGACCAACAAGCCCTCACTCATGCCTTTCTCAAGATGCGCCTCCACTCTCTCTCCTCAACACCACCTTCTGACCCCGACGAAACCCTAACCCTAGAAAAAGAAAGAAACCCACACTACTCAAACCCTAACCCTAAACCCGATCTCTTCTCTCTCCTCTCTGACCAGCTCCTCCTCGATATCCTCTCCAAGCTTCCATCCTCACAGCACGTCACCAACTCGGCTGTTAACAAGCGGTGGTTGAAGCTCAACGGCCGTTTGATTCTGTCTATCAAGCTTCTCGATTGGGAGTTTCTCGAATCAGGTCGGTTAACTTACCGTTTCCCTAATTTAACCGATGTCGATCTAGTTCGAGCTTGTGTTCGCTCGTCTCGTAACTCTGGTATAGTTTTAACCCATAGATTGGTGTCGGTACATCTCGATTCGTGCTTGTTTAATGAAGGAGGGTTTATAAGGAAACATAATTTATTGCACTCGAATGAGATAGATAGAGGGGTCCGGATTTTATCTGAGGGGTGTCCGAATTTGAGACGGGTAGTTGTTATTAGTGCGAGCGAAGAAACGCTTTCGTGTGTTGCGGAGGAGTGCTTGACTCTGCAAGAATTAGAGCTGCATCGTTGCGGTGATTTGTCGTTGAGAGGGATTTCCGGGTGCAGGAATTTACAGATTCTGAAACTGATTGGTTTCGTCAACGGGTTTTATGATTCTGTGGTTTCGGATATTGGGTTGACGATTGTGGCGCAAGGGTGTAAGCGGTTGGTGAAGCTCGAGCTGGTGGGTTGTGAGGGGAGTTATGATGGGATTAAAGCTATTGGGCAGTGCTGCCAAATGCTTGAGGAGCTAACTTTATGTGACCACAGGATGGAAGGTGGGTGGTTAGCAGCGCTTTCCTATTGTACGAATTTGAAGACTTTAAGACTTCAGGGTTGTAAGAATGTTGATTTGAGTCCTGGGGGTGATGAGCATTTAGGTTCTTGTCCTGCCCTTGAAGAATTACATTTGCAGCAGTGTCACTTACGAGATAAGCAGGGGATGAGAGCATTGTTTCTTGTCTGTGGAGCTGTTAAGGAGCTTTTTTTCAAGGACTGTTGGGGATTAGAGGACAGCGTGTTTGGCATTGCAAGTATTTGTAGGTATGAGTTTACTTTCACTGTCCTTGAGTATTGACTGACCTTAATTTTTCATACTTTCAAAATGCTTCCTATTATGACTTTGAACTGATCTTTGCCTGCTTATTGCGTCACCATCTGCTATTGCAATTTTGTCATTGAGAATGAGGATCCCTGCCCCTTCAATTTGGCAGTGAGCACATCCTGCTGTCTGTTTTCAGATGTTTACTTCTCTCTCTAGAAGTTCTATAGGGGACAATGTTGTCTGTCAAAATCTGCAGTGATGAAACCGCAAAGTGATGAACTCCAATAGAACTTCAGAAATTACATGTATGCTGATACCAGGAAGAGAACAAACACTTTATCATGGAATAATTTTTTCCTAGAATTCCATTGTTAGCTGGGAACATAAATGAAAAACGTGACATTTTAGGAGAAATTGCAGGAAGCTTATTTTAAGAGGGTTAGAAACTCTACCACAGTTTAAGAAATATGTTTCCAAAATCGCTTTAGAAACGTGATTCTTGTAATTTGTACCCATTGTCATCCACTCAAGTTGTATTTATCAAACAGCATGACTTTTTCTGATAAGCTTCTATATGTATTGAGCAGTATTGGCTGTTAATTGGTAATGGAAGTATTTACTTTTGGTGCTATTTGTTATGTATCTTAAGATTCTTAACTGATTCTCTCATTAAAGTCCTGTTCAATTTTATCACTTTGCATTTCATGTTTCTCATAACTTTTTGTACCAAACTTCGCTCTTCTATTTCCCAGATTATTTCCCTCCTGCTTCTCGAATAGGCCATGGTTGAATCCTTGCATTGAATTTCTGAGGGAGCTGCTAATCAAGAAGCCAAATATAGGAAAAATTCAAGTGCACACTGCCTATAATATGTTCTTTGAACTTCGAAGGGATCAAGCTTTAAAACCATTTGATTTCGTCTTTCCATTTTACACATTTTCCATTGATAATGAGAGCAACCAACACTTAAAACTGTTGTTCTCTCGCTCAGTGTCCAACAATGGACAATCTAGTATCTCCTTTTGTGACTACTAGAGGCAATATCTAATCAGAATTTTGTTTTGTCAGTGTAGTAGGATAATTGGTGTCCTAGATTTTTAATTTTTTTTTTGGTCGTCTGTGCGTCCTAGATTTCTATGTTTGGATTTAAGTTTGTTGAAAATCGCCTAAAAGTCTGAACTGATACTTTTACAATCATTTAGGACTCTCATCAATTTTTAATTCATGATTTAACATAACTCATATTAAACTACCTTTACCTTGTCATTCTCGTATTTGCTCTGGTTTAGAATTGTTAGAATGATGTTTTAAGCTCATAATTGACTCTGATTTCATATGCTTTATGGGCTCCTTTTTCATTTGTAGGAGGGTGAAGTCTGTATCTCTGGAAGGATGCTCGTTACTGACAATGGAAGGTTTAGATGCTGTAGTTATTTCATGGAAAGAGCTTAAGAAGCTTAGCCTAGTCTCATGTAACAATATAAAGGACAGTGAAATCACTCCAGCACTGGCATCCTTGTTTTCTACTCTTAAAGGGTTCAAGTGGCAACCAGATTCCAGATCACTTCTCTCATCAGGTCTTGCAGGGACTGGAATGGGCAAGAAAGGTGGTAGAGCTTTCAAGAGGGTGTGAAACTTGAACTTGTTACTCTTTGTCTGAGGATCCAAGCTTGTGCTGAATGGACTTTTGGCTGTTCGGCACCTGGAATTAGCTGTGGCTTGACTTTCTTACAGGCATATTCTCAACATGCTGCAAATTTTGTTGTCTGTTTCGAATGGTACCTGTCAGAGAAAACACGGTCAGGGTAGTCCTTAGAAAGATGATAGTTTTTTAGTTATTTTTGCTGACAGAGGGCTGCTGAAGGAAGCTAGCCAATCTAGCCTTTAATCTCTGCTTCTTAATGTACACTGGAGACCTGTTTGCCGAACTTGAAATATTTCGATCCGAAGTTAAATCAGTCATGTATTTTACGGAGGCATTTTATGTCTGATAGTTTACAAAGTTAGACGAGTAAATGATTCTAATAAGATTCAACGGGGTGAAGCTTACTCTTTTTTCTTTGAACATCAGTGTGAAGCTTATTTCAGCTCTTATTATTTCATTTGGAATAATGCATTGTTTCACAACTCATGTACACGGACCAAAGATTATCAAGAAAAAGCTCACATGTACTTGTCTTGTTGAGCCTTTTGTTTGTTGTTGTCTGCTGTTCGAATGAGAAGTCAAAATAAAAATTCCTCGCGTTCATGGAACTGCTTCTGTACCGGTGTTACTATTGTTTACTCTGTTAGTTCATAAAAGTTATTCTTGCTTCGACTATACTAAATTGTGCCACATCTGGGTTTAGTCTCAACTGATATTACTCTGTTTGTTCATCAAAGGCATTAATCTGTTTCGGTAATGAAAAAGGGTTTTTCGTGAACTAGGGCATGCTGCTTCATGTTGGATGAATGACTGACCAAAATTGGAAAAATGCAGTGGATGCAGCAGGAGACATGGATACTCCCAAGTCATGTGCATGAGAAGTCATCTGTATAGCGTTTGGTTTTTTTTATTTTGCAGCTGTGCTATCAGATATTTCTGATATACTAAAAGAGATGTAATGCAACTGTAGATTCCTTGATTGCGACACAGATTCGGCTTAGATGGTGTGCCTCCATCGTAAAGGGTTCGCGATCTTCTGTTATTAGGAGATTTTGGACAGCTATCCGCGTGATGGTTTGGAATTTGGAGCCATCAACTTGAATTATGACTAGGGTGATTGCTCCATGTATTTTGTGTAGCCATGTTGCTCTTATTGGTTGTTTACTTGTTTTGGCTTTCTGACTGAGTTGATAGAACTAATAATCGAATGAGAGATGCATTGTCGCCCTTTTGTATTTTTCACATTTTGGTGTATGTATTTTTCATATGCATCTTGTGAAAGGCAAACATGGAGCCACGAAGGTAACGATAAGGCAGAATAACAGTCTTTTTCATGCAATTGCGTGAGATGAGGTTGTCGAAGGACAAATCACTTTGAAATGGAAAATCGATCTTGCGACCTTCAGGTGATAAACTCTATCGGGGTAGGTCGATTAACCACTGACACAACCGCTGAGGTTTAACCTTAACAAAATTGTTATGATTACCATCATTAACAAGGGAAAATATATAGCATTTGATTATTTTTATTTTTTGAAAAAACTTGGGTGTCAACAGGTACCACGTGGCGGTACTCCTCGCATCTCGGTTCAAATTTTAAAGAGAGATATAAGAGGAGGGGAGGGTTGGGAGAAATTTTGATCGTCCAAAATACTTTTAGATTGGACGGTCAAAATACGTGCTCAACACTATGTGTAATCCTACCCGCTCGATACCCAAAATTTTCTCCATAGTTAGGCCCCGTTCCGCTAAAAAAAAACCAGTTGTAGTTTTAATCCAGAAACTACTTCATTCCACTAACAAAAAACTACCAAAAAAAACCAGTTTTGTTTTAAACAAAAAACTACTTCATTCCGCTAACAAAAAAGTATCCCCAAAAAACCAACTCATTCCACTAATGCCACTAACTTGAGTTTTTTAGTTTTTTGGCTTTTTTGAGAGCTCGAAAACGCATTGGCTTTTTGTGATTTTTTATGTGATGTATAGTGAGGGGATGACTTGTCTTGAAAAGCGTAATAAGCTGGCTTTTGACTTTTTGAGCTAGTGGAACAGGGCCTAAACCTTTTAAAAAAAAAATAATTGGTATCATCAGCCAAAACGCGTCCTACTAATGTAAAATTACAAATTTGACCTCCCCTTATACGTCTATCAAAATTGGTAACACAACTCAAAAAACTAAAAAACCAAAAAACCACTTAGGCCTTGTTTGGTAACACTTTTGTTTTCAAAATTTTCAAAATTTAAGGAAGAAATATTGTTTGGTTCCTAATTTTACTTTCAAATTGCACTTTCTACTTCCACTATTTTTGAAATTTGTGGAAGTAGGATTTTTACGCTTTCATTTCTTGTTTTTTTGCCAAAACCGGCTGCCAAAAAGCCACTGTAGCGCGCGCTCGGGAGCATAGCACGTTACACAGCGTCGGCATAGGACCAAAACTTGATAGAAGCGTTTTTTGGAGTTTTTTTTTTTTCGTCTCATGGGCTTTTACAAAAGAAACGGTAACTGACACAAAGACAGACGCATATATTCGCTGAGACTTCTCAGAGCCTTGAATACACTTTCACCAACATCCAGATCTGTGCGAAGTGAGACGCCATTGAAGGTTCAGGTTCTCTCTCTCTCTCTCTCTCTCTCTCTCTCTCTCTCTCTCTCTCTCTCTCTCTCTCTCTCAAAAGCCGATTACCTACAAAAGAAGAAGAATGGTTTAATTACCGTCATTCATCACTTCGCAACGTGATAGAGCGCTGTTTTGGTGCATTGAAGGCACGATTTCCTATTTTGAAACAAATGCCTAAGGGGTTTAGTGTGAAGACCCAAAAATATTTGCCAACTGCTTGTTGCACGGTCCATAATTTTATAAGGATGCATGACAAAGACGATGCGGTGTTCAAGTTTTATAGCAAACCGGACTTGATTGTCGAGAGTGAGCAACGTGAAAGGAGCACTGTGCAGCAAATCAATGTCACCCCTAGTCAATTGCGAGAAATGGCTAGACTTCGTAACTCTATTGCCCGCCAAATCTTTGATAGCCAAAGGCAATAATTTGTATTCGTTGTTGGTCATATATTGCTATCCACATATCTATTATGTAATTTTGTATGGATTGTTTATGAACTTGGAAGTCCCTTTAGCTAATCAATGACTATTAAACCCCTAGTATGTAAATCCTAAGACTTTTAATGCCATTCATGTTTTTCTTTTTTCTTATTTTTTGGGTTCCCTTTAGCAATCAAAGGCTTATTTTATTGATACCAATTGTGTTTTCACTTTTTTTTTTGAAAATAGGTTCACACAAACATGTTTTCTGTTTTCACTTTCATTTTAGGAAAAACAGAAATTGGTATTCAGAAAACAGAAAATAGAAAACAGGAAGTGTTACCAAACATGGCAAGTTTTAGTTTTAAACTAAAACTAAAGATTCAAAAAACCAAAAAACCACTTAGCGAAACAAGTTTAGTTTTAAACTAAAACTAAGGATCCAAAAAACCAAAAAACCACTTAGCGGAACACCCCCTAACACTTTGATCTTAGCCAAAAAAAGGCCGAGGCATGAACCGAAAGTAGATTATGTTTATTTTCTTAATATTTTGGGATACTCTTGTCCTTTTATGCTGTGGTACTATTTTGACGTGGTCAACCGACGTGGCAGGAGATAATTGGACAGTGATGTGGCCTTTGCTCCAGCCGGGCCTTTACCCAGAAATGAAAAATACACGCTTTCCTCGCCCCAGCTGAAAATCTCTCTCTCTCTCTCTCTCAAACTTCGGCGATCCGATCCGAAAACGGTGCGGCGTCTTCATTCAATCGCGAGACTAAGGTGAGTTCGTTGCTCTCTCTCTCTCTCTCGAAGCTTTTATTATGTACGCGCCACGCAATTATCACATCACATAGGTTCACGTAGATGTTTGTTTGATTTGTGGATCCTAGATGCACGATTTCTTGTTTTCATGGGTTTTATGTGTTCTTAGCTTGTTTTTGGGTGATTCCATTTGACGCGAGAGATCTGATTTCTCATTTCTGTTCTTGTTCTAGGGTTTTAGCTCTGAATTTGGTGATATATCATATCGATTGTCTATATGTGTGAAATTCTTGGGTTTGGGTGTTTTTATGATCGATTAGCCAGATTTGACCAATTATATGTGTTGATAATCTATTTGGGTGTAATTGTTTACAAGATCTGTTGTAGACGATCAAACTTGTTTTCTAGTTCATGCTGCAACCTTTTATTTTTTTACATTAAACAGAAATTGGTATTCGCTGGTTAACAACTACAGGTATTTGTTAGACATACGTCTATTTTTTTCCAACAAAAGCATTGGCCCAGTGTTTATGTTTTACTGTTTTTTATTGTTCGACTAGGAATTCAGGAGTTCCTTTGAAAACAAGGGGTGGCACTAGCATCAGAGACGAAGTCAGTTAAGCTACTTTATAATTCTCCAACATTACCAACTAAAATATTCTGGATCACCTCATCCCCTCATGTACCCAATTGACAATAGCGAATTCCAATTTGAATAATAGGACGAGTTCGAATATATGTTTGGGAAGGGGACTAAGGTGCTTCACCTTGATTTCCATGCTTTAGCTAGTTATATGTTTGGGTGTTGTCATTACGAGTTACCTCACTATATATATTCGAGCTCGTCGTTCCGGAATTGCATTTGTCTCTTTGTAGAATAGCGCCTAAAAGAGTTGTTAACTGGAATATGCTGAGAAATTGTCAATTGGCTAACATGATATTGAGGGATAAGGCGATCCAAAAGATATTAGTTGGTAGTCCTGTGTTGGAAATTTCGGAGTTTGCTTGAGCTACATGATAAATGTGTGCCACCTGGTTTTGCATGTTTCTGAAGAGACATGGTGCAACATTAGTTTTCTTTCTTCTTCCATTTTTTAAAAGTCTATGACGAGGTGTGGTGTATACAGTGCAATCACTTATTAACTAATATTATGAACCTTGGTGGACTAAGCACGGAAGTGATTGGAATTTTTGTTTATTTCTGCTGCTTGGGGGATGGTATTGGTGATGATTGAACACTCATGATATTTTCATTGATGAGTATATTTGCAATGTCGCAATGCCTAATGCTTGAGTGCTCTAGTTAGCTACTGAACACCTATCCACTGTGACTCTTTGTCGAGCATTTTTTTGAGTCTTCATCCAGTAGATATGTGCATGATAACAAAATATTCTTTTCTTCCTATGCTCATATAAAATATAAGCCATTAGCCTATATGTGTTCGATATAAAGTATTATGCTCTGTTGCTGATTGTACTCTTGTACTTCAAGAAATTATATCTTTTGATTAGATCCATCTAGCCTAGTCCATGTTCTTGTGTTGTATATGTCTGTGTGTATGTGGTGCGCTATGCACAGCTAAATGATGAATGGACAGTGTGTGCTTTGGTGCTGAACTTTAAACTGGTGGTTGTAGAAATGGCTGTTGGTGGAACCGCACCCCCAAGGGGAAGTGCAGCAGCAGCTGCTGCCAATCTGCGGAGGAGGAGAACGGCAGGTGGTGGGACTACTGCAGGAGGAGCAGCCGGCAACATGCTCCAGTTTTATACAGATGATGCTCCAGGGCTCAAGATATCTCCCAATGTTGTTCTTGTTATGAGCATTGGTTTCATTGCATTTGTTGCCATTCTTCATGTCATGGGTAAGCTGTATTTCGTACGTAGGGAAGCTTGAGAGGTTCTATGGTTGTACTCTGTTTTAATTTGCTGAATTTTGTGTTGGGTATCCTAACTTGTTGGGTTCATGTGAACTATGTTAACTTGTTGGGTTCATGTGAACTATGTTGTCATTACTGCCTTCGATTATATGCGGAAAAACATTTTGGTTATCATGGAACCGGGAAATGCCCTATTTTGGGGATGATTAATTTTGTTCTTTATCCTGCTAATGGCACTACGTGAGGGTCGTTACGAGAGGGAGAGATCACAATCTCAACCCAGCATACAAAATGTCCAGTTCCAATAATTGATTTTCCCTGCAGTTCAAAAAAAAATAATGCTAGGAGTAATTGATTTTTCCTACTGCTTATTCTTTGTGGATTGAATAAATTCATATCCGGTTGGATATTGTGTGTCCGTTTTGCATCTGAATTCTCCTTGAATAGGCAACAAGTCAATTTTTAGGGGAAGCGATCCTCGGTCCCGTTCATTTTTTGAGGGCATCTACAGTGGGCTCTTAAAAAGGCTCCTAGGTGAGACTCCTAACATTTAGCAATTCATTTACTCAATTATGGTCTTCATGGGTTATCCATAGAAGCTCCTAAGGATAGCTCCTTAACATGGCTCCTAACACATTAGCTAAGTTTAGGGAGGGAGTTGGGAGTGAGGAGAAGAGAGAGAAGGAGAGAGAGAGAGAGGAGAATGGGGGACCTAGTTACACTTTCCTGTCCATAAATAATCTTAGGATACAGTCTAGGAGCCGAATTTAGAGAGTCCATTGGAGTGCTCTCACACTCCTAAATTAGCAAGCCCTTAACAAACAAAATTGGATCCCACTTTTGCTTATGTGTCAACTTTAGGAGCAAAATATAGAGAGCCCACTGTGGATGCCCTGACTTTTGATTCCGGCAACATTTTAGCTAGAGTTTCAAGAGGATGCCGTTGGCCTGTTGCATTGGCCCGGACACCCGTGTTATCACCAAAAAAGAAAAAGAAAAAAAGAGGATACGGTTGTATAGAATGAATATACTTGGAAATGGAGGAATTTTCAGTATCCTTTCAAATGGATTTTCCGCATATGCGTTTTTGTTTGAAGAGTAAAGAGAATTTGGTTCTTGAGCAGAGAATCTCGTTTTTAACAGTAATTGCTTTGTGGTCCTACCCGGCTCGAATCCGGATTTGTCGGGGCCTAATGTGGTTACCGGACACCGGATGATCTAACCAAAAAAAAATAAAAAATGCTGCATTTCCAAAGAAGGGTAAAACTTTTGAAACGGAGAGACCGTGCTTGATGTGATAACGTGGTAATTATACGACTTTGTACAGCTTCAATATTTTTAAGCTCGATTGCCTTAAGAAAAATATATACATACTCCTCATTTTATAATATTAATTCTTTTCTTATTTTTCAATCGCTTTTGATGCATTTCTATTTTGTTTAAAGTCGGAAGGAAAAAAGATAGATAAATTTTCTTTTTTACCATAGCTCTTTCAAATTGAAATATCTGCTCCTCACTTTTCAAAATAAATGAGAGTATTGAAAATATGAGCCCGTTTTCTGTTTTTTGGTCATGAAATCTGAGCCCGTTGGGAGCCTATTTTTTTGACTTTCTATCACTAACGGACGAGAAAACCCACTTCACGGGGGAAAAAAAACGTGAGCCCATAACATGGTTTCGACTTTCAACCTAGCCATCACAACAAGAAAGTCAAACAGTTAAGATGCAGGAAAAAAAAGAACCAGTTTCATAAAATGTTCTGACTATAGCTGAATGTATTTTCTAGACGAAAAAAAAAAACAGGAAAGGAAAATAACTTGTGAGTACATATATACATAGGAAGAAAAAGGGATCAAGGTGAAATCCTAATCCTCGCCATTTTGGCTTTCATCTTTTACCAGCCTGATCATGTCATCTATTCGGAGAATTATTATAGCTGCTTCGGTTGCAAACTACATTCAACACAGAAAACAAAATCAGTAAAAACTTTATATCAAGCTTTTTGACAGCGGAATAACATCGACGTTTAGTACTTAGCAAATTCTTCGGTACTCCAAATATAGATGAGTATATGATTATGAGCAAATCAATGACTTTGATAGTCTCGTACCTGTAATATCTTCACTTTGCTCATTGCAGGCTCAATGACTCCAGCTTCTAGATTGTTACGGATAGTTCCCTTTGAGAGATCCAATCCCATGCTGTGATAATTCAAATGAAATCCAAACTAAATAATATATGAGAATGCAACATAGAAAGTATGAGCAATTCAATTCACTTCTTTCACAATGTGTCCGTCTTCATATTAGTGGAGTAGTTTGTGTTTATCTGTGTATGTGTTTTGGTGACGCATCATAACTGTCAACTAGGTGGCAACCGAGTTAAATCTTGGCTAACTCCAATGTGACAAAGGTATTTCTCATCGTTACGAGTGGATAGATAACATTGAGACAATCATCAAAATAAGCCATTCACCAAGTTAAATCTTGGCCAACCCCAATGTGACGAAGGTATTTCTCATCCTTACAAGTGGATAGATAACATTGAGACAATCTGATGAAGGGAAGCATATAGAAAAGATGAAAAAGTACGATCACGAACAAGAATTTTAGAGAAACTCTCTCTAAGACTCAGTTTTTTATTAATTCATCAACAACTAACTAGTCCAAGGGCTTACAGTATCAATATATCGGCTACGGAAACCCTAGAAATAATCTGGAAAAGGCAACAGTTGCCGACTAGACACGAAATAAAGAAAATTACCAATAACGGAAACATTTGAGTTAGACTCAAATCTGGAAACTAGAATAAAAAAGATAGCTACTGCCAAAAACCTAGGTCAAAACGGATTTGAATTGACCAAGAAATTAGCAGTTTGATTATTTCCTAAAACGGTAAATTTGATGATTCGGAGGCCTAAACGAAGGAATTAGACCGAAAACCACCGGTGCCATGGGTCTAAAGACCATGGGCCTTGTTCGTTGGGCCGTTTCGCATCAACCATAAAACCTGCGGATCAATCTACCACTGGCCGTTTTACCCACTTTTCTGTCAAGCGTTTCCAAGTAGTGGGCACGCAACCATATCTGCATCGCAATCCATCGAAATAAGCCATTCACCGAGTTAAATCTTGGACAACTCCAATGTGACGAAGGTATTTCTCATCCTTACGAGTGGATAGATAACAATGAGACAATTCATCGGAATAAGCCATTGGAATCAAAAAAATTCTATAATCATTTCAGGTGGTCAAGTTAAATGGAGCCGATAGTATAGTACTCATCCTAAAGCTTCTCCCAAGAGAAGGTGATTAAAGGAACGGATCATGAAATTTTACTAAAGCAGAGATTAGAATACCTAGACAGATGCTTCTTATCTGCCTCGGTTTAAGCAGTGTTGTGGTAAGCACGTAGTTTAGCTACTAATTCCGTTGCGTCATTTGCAGCATTGACAGCAAGAACCTGCACTTTATCAATGTCACTGCACAAATCTCATAAGAGGGAGGACTGAGTAAACAAAAAGAAAATTCAACCAACTCATCGCATATTCATGACCTTTGGGATGATTACATAGCTTCGGCAAATTCTGCAATTGCTAGCTGCTCCCTAGATGGCAAGATTCTCCAAATATACAGATAAGGCAGCTTCAACTGCACCTCCACCAACAACCACCTGTTTATCCATATATATCGTGTCGGAAACTGTTTTCCTTTCTTTAGTACAAAAAGAGGGGAAAATGGGAGGACTCTCAAATTATGACACCCTTAACAGAACAATAAAAAGATAGATAGACCAATTCGATATGCATAATCTGGTCTGAATATCAAGCTCATTCCACGCATTTTGGGCAGCTTAGGCGCCCCAAGAAACTGGAAACTTTAAAATTTCAATCACATTAGGAAAGAATTGAGAGTCCCATGATCATGGTCTTACATAGCTTCAGTAGGCGAACAATTATTATTTCAACAGTATTGATTGGAGACCAAGTACCCTTTTCAGGTATTACTCAATAAGCTTGAAATTAACATTACTTTAGTTTCCCAAGCACGAGCTTATACGAAAATATAAAATTAAATTAAAAAAAAAAATTTGAAAAGGTAAGCGGGTGTAACATGGCAAGAAAGAGTTGTTCAGCTTCACTGTGGATTGCTGATATCTCAAATTGTAACGTAATGTAGAACAAGTTTTCTAACCATTTCAAATTTACATAAAATTTCCTTGTGGCTTACCGTATTGGATTCCAGGGTCCTCTTAACAATGCTCAATGAATCATGCAAAGCCCTCTCCATCTCATCAACCAAAGAGTCGTTTGCACCCCTTAGGATTAAAGAAACCTGGAGAAAACATACCAAGAAAATTCTTACATAAAAACGTGAACAAATTACATTTGACCTAGTAGCTTTGAACCAGAACATACTTCTAAGCCTTCAGATTTACACAATTCATTTCCTTCAATGTTGCTTTCAAATAGTTTCCGCATTGAATAAGGAAATGAAAACACTACAGCAATTCTAAAAATTCCATGATTTGACAGATGCAAGTAGCCAAGATGGATTTTTTCAACTCCGCAGTTGAGCAGTCTAAAAGTTTAGATTCTGTAAATAAGATAAATGAACATACCGCACTTGAGGTTTTTGTCCCCTTAATTAAGGATTACATCATCATCTGCAATGCGCTCCTCAACTACTTCATCTGCATGTCCAAGAAGTGAAGAATCAAACGTTTCCTCTCCTACCATATCAGCAAATGTTGAAACCTGCAAACCACCAGAGAATGAGAAGAAGATAACTTGCATAATTTCTGTTCATATAGTAAATGGAGTAAAAAAAGATTTCAAAAGAAAATTAAGACAACTCTAAGATTTCTGATGCCACCTAAAGACACGTACCACAGTTGCACCTGTTGCTTTGGCAACGTTGCGAATATCCTCTTTCCCCACACGCCTCACTGCAATTGCACCGGCCTCCACAAAGTACTGGAACGGAAATTAACCACAAAACAAAAAATTAGAATATGCATCCATGATTCATGCCATGGAATTTGATGTAATTTCAAAGATTCTGAAGAACCCCTAGCATACTAATAACCCAGTGAAAAGCCATAGTCAGCCAATCGAGCATTCTTGAAATAAAAGAAAACCAAAGTTGCATGAACGCATGGAAATGTCTGACCAACCTAAATTGGACGTGATGCAAAATTGGTAAGGGTATGGCCATATCAAACACCCATTTCACAAGAAGGAAAATGAATACTATCTTTATCTGTTCCACTACGATCTGGAATATTCCAAAATGAGTGAAATCTCAAGCCGAACACATCACCGTCTCTTAACAACTTAGTTTCCCCCGTTTGTACATAAATAGGTAAGTGGATAGTTTAAGTTGCAGCCTCTATTTCCCTAGATTATGAGATTTGGGGTAAAATAAAACTAATAATGAATGTATAGACAGAACCTAAACAGGTAGAGCATAGCTACATGACAATTAGCTGGGAGACATCTTCCAGGTAACTTCGAGAACTAATACTTGAAGAAACACACATCCAGTGATTCCAGTGGCATTCTTGTGGAAGACAATAAGGCAATAAATAAAAGAACCATTAATCTGGTCATGATAAAATTAAACCTAATGAACAATGAAGACACTTACCTTAAGGGCCATGTCATCAATTCCCTTTGTAGTCAAAACAACATTGGCTCCAGCCTTTAGAAGCTTCTCAATCCGCTCTTTCATCATATTGGCTTCTCTGTAATGGTAAGAGGCCGTTTATTACTGCTAAAAACAATGAGCCAAACTATGAAAACACAAAAAATATCCTATATTATGTTATTCTGGATATAGTGGAACTACTCTTAACTTTCACATAACAAGTACAACAACAGAAAATCCCTTTTAGCAAGTTTGATTGGATGGCATGTCCCATGTTCTTAATAGTTGTTGTTTCCTTCTTTTATTCTTTTGTGGGGCCATCCAAAATTATTTCAAACCGCACAATATGTTATAAGTAGTAAGAAAGGGGGATACAAGCCCTAGCAATACAACGGCTAGCATGCGTAGCATGAATACCAACTCAAAATAATCTGAGATATATAGACTAATCTTTTCCGAGGAATCTTTTGGCACCGTCCCTTTAGGAAAGCTTGTCACCTTGTTGTGTATCTTGAGTCTCTTGTTAGATACTGGCACCATCCTTTTAGTAAGCTTGTCCCTTTCGGAAAGCTTGTCATATTTTCCCAATATTTAACAAGATACCCAAAATACCTCTGCCGAATCTTTTCAAGCTCACGCGGATCAGTGACTCGAACTTGAACTCCAAATTGCAATTTTGTTGTCTGGAGATTGAAATCGAGACAAGCTATTCTTGCTGGGGCAACTCTTAATGGCATTGCCTGGGCAGCACGGCCTGTATTTAAAGCATACCCATGCAACAAGTAGCTATCTTTTGCACTTTTCCCATGAGCTTTGAGGATATTGATTGCCTACAGGTCACAAAAGTTCATCACAACTTAATTATGTGGCAGTGAAAGTTAAAAAGGAAATGAAGATATTTTCCAAAAATAAAGAATTATTTTTAAACGTATAGCTTCAGTTTGAAATAAAAGTCAAAGTCTTCTTACAATAGTAAGTTAAAAAAACTAAACACTTCCTCCAATCACAGAAGACCTTTCATTGATACATAAACATAACACACAAGTAACACACAGAAGACCTTTCATTGATATATAAACACAACAAACAATTAACCTTGATTGGATATTTGATTTCACCCCGTGCATTGGTCATCTTAACTGCTTGCACTGCTTCCACAACCTATAAATTACATGCAGTTATCACTTCTCTAGCTAAAAGAAACAATAAAGAATTTCAACAAAATAAGGAGTTCACAAATGCACAAGGAAACCAGATTGGACAAAAGTATAACTGTCACGTTCAACAACGATAAATAAAAGAATTGGGGACAGTAATGACTGATAAACCCGGAAGTAGTTCTCTTTCTTTAGCATAAGTAAACTCCACCAAAGAGTATGAAACCTCACAAAAGAACACAATTGTATGTTTTCCAAGATATTCCATTAGAACATTAATGTACCTAACGAAAAGCAGCCAACTGAAAGAGAGGCTGCAATCCATATATTCTGATTGATCGTCATCGCTCAATTTCCATGACGAATTTTATGGGAATTTAATTTTGCCTTCTGTAACATCTATTCGAAGATATTGGAGAAATATATATTCTCAGCCTAGAAACAGTATCGAATCCAAAAATGAACAAGAAGGTAGAAATAACTTGCTCAATGGCTGTATATTCTGTGTGAGGCTCTACAATTTAAATTCCACTTGCCAACTAAACAATTGAGACCAAACCCAATAGAACATTCTTAAAATCCCAGTTGACACTTACCAGATTTGCAAAAAAGTCACTATTGCCAGCTATTAACTTTGAGGACATGCTTGTCTTGGCACAGTTTACAAGAGTCTCTTTCCCAAGGTTTTCCACCTGGGAAAAACGAGGAAACATCAATCTAGTTGAGAACAACTCAGAATAGACGTGTTTCAGCTTTTCAGTACACTTCTAGACCCTTACAAACGTGTGATGCTAAAGCCAAACATCATAACTTTATAGTTTCAAATCTAGGGACCATCGGGTGTTAAAAAACCAAAAAAATTGAGATTCTATACAAGTCTTCCTCACCATTGAAGAATATGTCTTGTATTAAAACAAGGAATGCCTTAATGAGATTCCTACGCAGCGGTTACAGAGTGAGTACTCAGTAACGATTGCATTTGCTGATAAAATACCGAGCCTGGTTACACTTCAAACCGTGAGATTCATATTAAGGCTAAATGCTTATGTGCATGCAGTAAGGAACTTGAGTGGTTCACTTTCTTTAGTTTGTTCGATACCGAAACTGGTTCACTCATTAACTTTTGAAACTAAGATTTATGAATAAAAAGATCTGCCCCGGCCTAAATGCTGTAAGGATCTTGAAAACTTCACATCTTAACAGATGAGACAGACCAATTTCATTGGAAGCATTACCTTCACGGCCAATTTTTCTTCCACGTATTTGCATCCTTCCCTCATGGCAAGCTGCAAGTGCCAAAACAAACAACATTTTACGGTGCTTATAGGTTGATGACGGTACAAGACCCAATTTAAGCGAATTGTCGAAATTAAAGACTGAATACTCACCCTGTAACCGCTGCTTATAGATGTTGGATGAACGTTATTTCTTACCAAATCATTTGCTCTCTGCAGTCATTAAAGAATAACTCGCAATTTAAAAATCGTTCTCGCGAAGACAAATCAGACATAGCAAACCTAATGGGATCACAAAAGTTACTTCTTGATTGCACGATAAATTCTTGTACTAGCTGGATTTTACCTTTAACAGCTCTGCAGCTAAAATGACCACTGAAGTTGTCCCATCTCCAACTTCTCTGTCTTGACGCTCAGCCAACTCAACTAGTATCTAGAAATATCAGAGACAGAATACAAAGAAATTTCTTGGCACATGGATGCTCAACGTCTAATAACTGGAGTATTGTAGCACCGTCATTAGTAACTGTTACATCACCGATATCATCAACTAGCATCTGGGATACAAAATCAAGAAATGAAAGAGTATTAGAAGCCTGGAAGGGCATATGGAAACCCTGTCGTTATGGTACCAGACTCCATTAGCCACTTTTCGACTAGAAAACTAGCGTGTCACTGTTATATAAAATTGGATTAGCGGTGCTCTTAAAATCTCACTCAATCATTTATCGGGGCTCCAATAGTGAGTTGCAAGGCCTTTTTAATTAACATTACTAGACTTACTCGGAAATACAACACCCATTTTAGGATATGTTCTGGTCCTTCTGGATTGCGATGAAGCAGGACACGAACAAACCAAATGCAAAGCCTCCATCAATTAACAAAAACAAACTAAACGAAAGCAAAACATACAACACCACTAGGCAACTCCACTTTGTAACGGGTTAGGGTAAAAATAGTTGTGCTTTTTTTAACAGATTTCAAAATTAAGATAAAGTGAAGTAGAATACCTTGTCAAGCCCAACGGGGCCAAGTGAAGACTTCACAATATTTGCTACTGCTTGGCATGCCATCACTGCAATTATTCCCACACATCCATCCTCAAACAATTCAGAACAATCGTAAACACAAAACACATTCGAACGTGTGCATAAACTAATGTGCTACATGTTACATGCATTACCACCAGTGTCAAAAACCTGAGTGGAACCCATTCATTCAACATATGTGTGTATGATTAAAGAACATGTACCCGAATATACATGCAAATAGATATGCAGAGAGAGAGAGAGAGAGGGTGTACCATTTTGAGAGCGAACGTCCTGTCCGGACTGGCGTTCGCCCATAATATCAGGAGTTTGTGTCGCGACCGCCGCCATCTCTGTTGAGACTGAGATTCGAAACTGGATATCTAGCTAGCGGTTTTTTGGAAAACCTTGATCAGCACAACGGCGGAGATGAATCGCAGAGGAACGGTGCTTTTCTCTGGAATTTTCAAGGGGAGGAGGTTTGGAAGCCAATTCACGAGGGGTTTTAGGAAGGTTCTAAACTCCAAAATCGACTTTAAAAATAAAATTAAATTAAACCCTCCAAAATGGAGTAGAAAATTTACATTCCCCTCCTCGTGGTTTATGGTCTCATGAAAGTTGGCCTCTATTTGTCTATTTACACATTTGTAAACTATTGGCGGCCGAAAGCGCGTAAGTCAGTAACCAGGCCTATTTTGGCCAAAGTAGAAAAGCCAACTTTTGGCTTTTGGCTTTTTGCTTATTTTGGATAAAAAGTAAAATAAAAAGTTACTTATTTTGAGAGTGCTAAAACTTTTTTCGTCAAAAGGTGTGACTTTTTGAAACTCAAAAAAGCCAAAAGTTGGCTTTTCTACTTTGGCCAAAATAGGCCTCAGTGTCCTTCCGAAACATGTAAGTCTATCCTTAATGAGTAGACCCATTCTCTTTCCTCGGGTAGACCATAGGGCAGTTCAATGGTTCTTCTCCTAGCCATTTCATGGGTTTAAAGCGAAGTCCTATCGCCTGGTTTGTTGACTAGTATGGAACTCACCCTTCTTACCTAAAAGCTGACTACTCTTAACCCTTGAAGGTGAATCAAGTCAATTAACCATTTCGTTTTTATGATCATTGCTATGTACGGAAAAACATTCGTTTAGGTACCTTGATGATGAAGATGAAATCCCTCTCCCTCCAGTTGCAAAAAAGAGCCTGACTTTCCTTTCCCGTTTGGTTCAAAAGGTTGCTTTACTAATAAGATAAGGCACGTTAGTCAAAATCTCAACGTCGAATAGCTCTAAATCACCCTATTATCTAGTGCGTTAAGCTTCTCCCTATATCAACGTATAAATAGAATATCAACGAGGAATTTTCATGTAATAGTTAAGATTGTTGAGGGGTCAAGAGTTCATTTGTTGTGTTGTTAAGTAATTGAGTTAGATATCGTGTGATTGGAAGCCAAAAGGAAGATAACAGAATTCACAAGGGGTTTAGGAAGGTTCTAAACTTTAAAAAAAAACCCTCCAAAATGGAGTAGAAAATTTACATTCTCCTCGTTGTTTATGGTCTCATGAAAGATGGCCCCTCTATTTGTCTATTTACACATTTGTGAGCTATTGGCGGCAAGGTTCTAAATACCGTACTGACCGGTTTTCCTATTGGTACAGTATGTTCTGGTATTGGGAGATATTGGATACCATTTTGGATATATCGTTATCAGTGTTATTCTCCAACATCAAGGAATTTGCCAACATATATGTTTATTGAAATGAAAAATAAATTTAAAAATAGTCTAGTACCATCCCGTATTTATCAATATCAACTGGTATTGACGGATACCTATCCAGTATTAACCTGTGCTAGAAATGAAAAATAAATTCAAATTAATCCGGTATTGTCCAGTACCATCCGATATTGTCCAGTACAACTAGTATCAGCTGGTATTGATCGTCCAACCATGTGGCTGGTTGTTATGTTCCTAGATTATTGTAATATAACAGAAACCTTTGGGGATGCCATTGTAATAAACGCCCCCTCGTGAGCCACACGTGCCTCACCGCAACGCCACTCCCTACCTATCTCCAAAAGTCCCGCCATTTTCTTCTGCCTCTCCAGTCTCCACCTTCTTCTTCTCCACACAAACCAAAACCCCAAAATGGCCAAAATCCTCTCCCTTCCCGCCATTTCCAACCGTCAAAACTCTAACCCTAGCTTCCCCAAGCCCCACAGACACCGACAAACCACTACCCTCACCCGCTCGTCCCTCACAGACCAATCCCTCTCCTTATCTTCCGCCAAACGCCACCTCCTCGATCTAATCTCCGACCAGGACCGAGGCCTCAAAACTCAGAACAACCCCTCCAAACTCTCCGAAATAGTCAAGGCAATCGACGCCATGGCCGTGTTGGGCAGAGATACGGTCACCACTGGTCCTTCGCTATCCGGCACGTGGCGGCTGATGTGGACGACGGAGAAAGAACAGCTGTTCATAATTAAGAACGCGTTTCTGTTCGGAACGAGGACCGGTGACGTTTTGCAGGTGATTGATGTGGAGCAGGGGGTTTTGAATAACGTGATTACTTTTCCACCGCATGGGGTTTTCTTTGTGAGGTCCACGATCGAGATTGCTTCGGCTCAGAGAGTGGATTTCAGGTATATTTAGTTGTTTATGCTGTCAAATTGATCTTGTAGATTTGGAAGACAGTTTACCGTTATATGTATGATTTGACAATTGACATGATAATTTAGGAGAATTGTTGACGTTGTTTGAGATCGCTAGACTTTATTCGAACCGCTCACGTAAGTCACCCAAGATTGGTTAACATAATCTAGTGGCTGCTTCACCTATTGCCAACTGGTTTTAGGTTGGAACCCTCCAAGAAATTTAACATTGTATCAGAGTTGGGTCTTGGGTGGCCTGAACTACCGTGGTCGAGTCTCCGCTCGAGTCAATTTCTTCACCTCGTCAATCCTCCACTTGCAACAGGGCTGTGTGTCAGGGGGAGTGGACTTTAACCACGACGCTCACCTAAGCCACCCAAGTTTGGTTAATATAATCTAGAGGCTACCCCACATGTTGCCAATTGGTTGTTGGATGAAATTCTCTGATAAATCTAACAGCAATATTTGGATTAGTGTTGTCAAAATCTTACAGTTCACCTATGACCTAAGTATCTACGGTTTGATATGTTAAAGAGGCAAATGCATGAAATAGTTTCTCACATCTGTACATTACATCATGGACGGATGCAGGATTTGCAAATGATCTTCATGTGTTGGTTATTAGATTTTACAAAAAACAAAAGTTATTGGCGTGATGATCCTATGTATATTCAAATTACTCAGCAAAGTTCTTGGCGTGGCGATCCTGGTGGCTGCCTCTGGCTGCTCCCTAGGCCAGTCCTGCCACACATGGTGCAATATAGACACACACGAAGCTAAGCAACAAAAAGCCTGAGACAATACAGGATTACTTTTTTTTGGCATTATTGCAGTATTGCTAAAGTGAATTCAAAATATGGTTTCAAAATTAGTAATGTTGAAAAGTTTTGCATGCATCCATGTAAATTTTCTTTCTATACTATTGATCACGCCGACTACATGGTTTGGAATCTGAATGAATTGATTGACTAGTGAAGTGTATTCCCTGAAAAAATTAGTGGGAAAACTCATCAATAGTCTATGATTTATTTTGTTTTAATATATTGACTGTGTAATTTTTTTGGAGTTCCAGTAAAATCAGTTGTAATGTGGGTTTTGCAAGGTTTACAAGTGCAGTTCTACGTGGGGAGGGTTGGGAGCTTCCATTACCACCATTTGGGCAGGGGTGGTGAGTCTCTTCAATTTTGGTCCAGAAGCTTTGAATGATGATTGTTGTTACAAACTTAGTCAATTAGTTCATTCTTTGTCCTCTTCAAGGCAACTATCCAGTCACTTCTTTTGGTTTCTGAATTCTCTTGTTTCTTGGCATGAGGTCATATCAATAGCCCTGTATTATGTTTTTCTCACTCAATTCTTCAAATTTTATTTGTTTAAGTGACTTTTTGCCATTTTGGTGGTTGGGTGGGGAGAGGAGAAAAAGCCATTCTCTTGGATTTGATAAGTTGGTTGTCATTTCCAATATTGCTCATTTTATTGTTTAAAGAATCAAGAAAGTGTTCTACAAGATCGCTAAGTCTACGTGTATAACTTGATGTTTATATTAATCATAAGTAGAGACATCTCAGTACACAAAGAGTATGATTATGCTCATAGGTTTGCAAAGTGGTTGGTGTATGATGTAAACATGTCCTTGGCTATTAAGTTGTTTAACTTGTTATTTACATAGCTGCATGTTTCTGGATTTGGTGATTACAGCTTTTGATTATGTTGTGCTATATTTATGATCAGAAAGAAACATATCATACCACTGTCTCATTACCTGATGGTGCCTTTTAGTCCTGCCTCTCTACATTTTGTGTCTTGGATGCCAATTACGTCAGCTTTCTTTATAGTTAGCATTTGCTTGTAGTACATAAATTATCTCTGCTGGCTTTCTTTTATGATGTCCCCTCTGGCAATTAAGGTAGTTATGTGAATTGTTATTATAGCTATTGTTTTCCTTTTCCTTGTTGAAGTGTGTTTTTCCATTTGGTTTAATGGTTTTGTATGAAAGCACTTGAATGAGTTATATTTTGTGCTTGTTCCGAATGGTTATTTTTGTTTGTATGTATATCCTTCTGAACCTTCTCTTAGTTGCAGGAACCTCCTATGTGGGTGGCGAATCCACCTCAGAACCTCGCTCCCGCGCTCCCAAGTCAAGACTCTCCTTGAACCTCGCTCCCATTGAGAAAGGAACCCGCTCCCAACTAGGATAGAACGTCGTAGGCATACAAATCCCAAAAGAAACAAAAACAAAAGATACCAAACAAGAGAAAAGACAAAGTAATGATATGATATTAGAAAAATATTAACATGAATGAGCGACATACATTTTACTAAGACAATCTTTGCAATTGACATGAATGACGCATACTAATATTTGCTTGCATTACATATTTATATTTCCAGGTATTATTCCTAAAGGCTCCCCATCCCGAAAGAGGAGCTCCTACATCCATCGACCCTGATTCCGCTCCCACCTCGGCTTCGTCTAACTAAGATATGGAGAACAGTTGGAATCTCGTATTAAAAGTATAAATAATTTTATGTTTTTCAATCTAAAAGGTAGAATATTATTTGCTTTTTGACATTTACTATGTTAAAAGACATAAAAATATTTAATTAATTTTCCCTAAATGCTCCCGACAGCGCTCCCACACTTAGATCATCCGCTCCCCCGCTCCCGATCCCTCTCCCACTCTCGATCTCGCTTCGTGCAACTAAGGACCTTCTCACTCAAGGTTGTTGAGCCGAGACTTATCAATTCTTGATTTTAAGGAATCTGGTTGTCAATGAGCACTGCTGTTGCTCCTGCTTGGTTTAGCTTCTACCGTATTCTTTTTTTGTGTGTGTGTGTTGCTACTATATTTGCCCCTTTTGATTTTGATCTAGACATGTCTTGCTTCTATAGGTTTGAGTTTGTTTATCTTGACGAGGAAATCCGAGTTGTGAAGGATATTCGAGGAAACTATCTAGTCGTTGATCGAGCTCCTTATAGTTGGAAGGAATAAAGGCAGGACTTGTACAAGACCTTATCCTATTTTTGAATTTTAGTGTTAAGTCATCATATCCTTAGTTGGAACATATGCTACATTTCCTAAGGGGGGTTGGAGTGGAAGGAGATTGAGGGAATGACAAGGGCGAAAACAGATATAGATTCCGCCATTTGTTAGGAACGAAAGTGGATGGAAGATAAAAAGTGAAGATCTGAGTTTTTATATAGGCGTTGCTATTCCTCCTTTTAAGTGGATGAAATGAAGGGAAGAGATCAACTTTTACGACTTATATATTCTCTTCAAAATTTCGAACTACAAATTGGTTTAACAGTCAGGTATGGTGGCAAAACGTTTTGACATGCACCTTTTGATCAACCAAACGTACGAGTAGCAAGGCAATGTTTTTACGTTAGTTATTTTTCTACCTCATCTACTAGGCATTTAAAAGTTTGTATTTTGATGCAAAGTCGATCTAATAAGGCGAATTGTTAAAGATAATTGGTCCCTGAATTAAATCCCAAATGCATTAAATTAGAAAATTCTTGTTTCTCGTGTTAAGGTTAGTATCTCTTTGGATTGCAAGTTCCCAAACATAGGCATTGTAACCTAGTTTACAGTTACCGATGTATCTGCGCGCCTCTTTTCTTCCCACTGAATTATAACGCCATAAGATGTTTGACATCTGCAGGTTTGAATGTATATACCTAGATGATAACATTCGAGTTGCAAAAGACATCCGTGGAGATTATTTAGTTGTTGATCGTGCTCCTTATGAATGGAAAGAATAAGGTACTTTAACTTGTCTCTTGTTGATCGTGCTCCTTATGAATGGAAAGAATAAGGTACTTTAACTTGTCTCTACTCCACCCCTCTTCCATATCTCCTTTCTTCATTGCTGCAATTGACGGTGGATGCGTACAAAGTTATATTGCTTGAATTACTTAGAACTTAACACTTAACCCTTTAAAGCCACTATCCTTCCTTGGTAGTCAAGGTTTCTTTCAGATGGCACATTTATCTCCTTCAAATAAGTTGACGAACTTCATGGTTGGAAAGCATAACTATGTTAGTCAGATATTGGGACACTCCATTCCATAGTTTACCAGAATCTTGGTTCCAAGTGTTTTTTTACGTTTTGACAACTTGTACTGAAAAGATTTGCTGTCATATGGTTCATGCGTTTATGCACTACTTGTGTATGCATTCTTTAGTAGTAGTAGATGCGAGAAGTTATTCCAGGGTGTCGTATATGACTTCAGTTGTGCCAAGTTTTGCTGCGTTGTTCGTTTATCTATGGTCTCTTTTCATCTTCCCTCTCGACTGAGTTTGGTGACTATTCTTTTAGTCCTTCCGTCTAGGAATATATACAAAACCAAGTTACCAACTTTTTAGGAAACAAGTCCCTCCCTTACAGAAGAATGCCTAATTAAACACTGAACCAGTTGATTGTCATGAATTATGGTGTACGAAGCTTCCGGGTCCATAGTTCAGAGGATGTTTCCTCTTTTTAGTTCCTACTTCCTAGCTTTGATTTTGGCAGGACCTTGGACAGTATTTTATCATTTTAATTGGTTGCTTTTTTCTTTTTTTTTGGGTAAGAATTTTAATTGCTTCCTTAGGGTAGGAAGCAAGAGTTGAGCACCACAACTCGTGCCTTCTCAATTAGGAACAACGTTATGGACCCAGCATTAGAGGACCTTTTAAGGTGCTTCTTCTTGATGCTCTGCCTTCTTCAATCGAATAATTTGTTTACCCAATTCATTAGATCAAAGTTACTCTACGGATTAGTTATTAAAAAAAAGTCTCTACTAATTGGCTTTGTGTTTCTTTGGCTGTGTGTTTCTTCTAGAGATAATATAAGTAATCAAAGTTACTCTACGGATTAGTTATAAGAAAAAATAAATAAAGTCTCTACTTATTCTTTCGGTGTTCTGTTCAAAATATAATGCGTTTGTTTAGCGATAAAGATATGGGTACCGACCCAATTGGTACCGAAATTGTACAAAGCGGCCCGCGGGGCCCACTTTTGGATCCCACGCGAATAATCTGAACCGTTCAATAATTTTTTGTTTATCCCTATAAAAAAATTAGCTCAATTGGATATGCATAGGTGGGTGGGATTCTGAATGAGAAATTGTAATATTGGATCACCCACTTAAACATATCCAATTAAGTTGATTTTTTGCAGGAACACTCAAAAAATTATTTTAAAATTGTTGAATGGTTCGGATTATTCGTATGAGACTCTAAAGTAGACCCGCATGCTGCTTTGTACATTTCATGTACTTTTCTGTCGGTACCTCTAGCAGCGTCTTTTGTTTAGTGATGTTGTTTAGTGCTGCCGTGCTTCAATTTTACGTATGTCCTTTTATCTCAAAACCAACTCAAAAGGAAAGAGGGGACTGGGTGCCCATTTACTCTACTGACCATCAACATTTAATTTTTCCAGCCCTTATGAGGAGTGTGGTGGACCAGCAGAAAATCTGCTGCAACAAGTACAAACACCTTGATGGGAGAGTGCAGTAAACTCCATGGATAGTGCTTTTTGTGCATCTTTTTTATTTTTATGTTATGTTTCCTAAATGTATGGCATGGTACCTGACCTTGGCAGTAAAGGGCTTGGTGTCCCAGCCATATAAAACTTAACTGGAACTTGAGATTACTTCCCAGAGGTCAATATTAAGTGCAAATATACCCACTTTTTACCAATGATAAACTGAGGTGGAGGATATAGTCCACTAGGGTGGAGTCTTTTGGGGTGCAACCAAAAGACTGGGAGGCAAAAAACCATATCGAGCTAAACACCGGGAGGCAAACATATGGAATTGTTGAACGGGTGAGCAAAGAAAGCAAGGATTTGATGCACAATATAGCTGGAGAATAAACACGTATTTATCCGGTATGGGTGTCGAAATTATCCTGATACCATGTTTTGTTCACCAATTCTTTTAAAAGCTTAATGTGTGAAGAAATGAGTCTGATACCCATATCAGCTTTACGTTGTAGGCCTGAAACTATTAATGCAGCAGAAAAGGGGAAAAATGTCCCAACCCATTTTGACCTAGGTCAGTCAGATGAACTCCTCTTGTTGTTGAGCTAATATGAGAATATAGGAGTACATTTTTTTGTTGGTTTAACGGTCCGGAATATCTGGATCAGTTTACGCACATCTTAAAATGTCTGGTTCAGTTTATGTGCAACTTGATGACGGGAGGATATCATTTGATGGAAATGCTAAACTACAAAGTTGAACTGTCTGAGTATCTTGTTAGACCCCAGAGATCATCTCATCCAAATCTTTAGTGAGCCCCCACAGTACTGGTATCAGTGCCAGTGGTATGGGATTCACATGATTTGCAGGTTATGGGACCCACGTAGCTGATCATGAAACGGCATTGAAAACATCGGGTAGGAGTCAATACAATGGTGGGTAGGGTTGGGGCCACACCCCTTCATAGGACTATTAACTTTACTTGCACAATTGTTGGGGACCCACATGCTTTTCCAGAAATGTTGCGATGGCTGTGTACCACAGACATCGCTGTACGGAATACATTCCTGGGTTAGTTTTGGCTAAATGGCTCTGTGTTTAGTGGGGCCTTGTTGCCCTCCTTCATTGGTTCATGCCACTATCTTTCTTGTTTCACATGCTTGCCCAAAAGGAGAAAATTTTGGGTGCAAATTGGGTACTAAACACATGGTTCCCTAACACGCTAATTTTGGTCGTTCAAAAGTGTGTTAGACGGCCCAAATTCCTCTCTCTCTCTCTCAAATTTGGACCATCCAAATCACTTTTGGACAGCCGAGATACGTATTGAGTACTGCCACGTGGTACCGCACCCAAGTTTTTCTCGTCCTAAACATGTCCTTGTTTCACCGGAAAATGTGTTTTGTGCTATTCCTACGGTACCGAGCTGCTTATTTAGATCTGTGCTGTTCTAGTTTTTGTTGTTTTTAAACATGCATTTTTGTAAAACCTGCTCTTTTTTGACCAAATATGAAGAATAATCCTGGGCAGAGGGATTAAGGTGTAATCTATGTTATCCAACTTCATTACTGCAAAGGGCCTGCAAAACACTTGGTAGCCCTAAGAGATTGAGTTGATCGGGTTTTGGGCAAATCATGAGACATTTTATTTCTGTAATTCGCTAGACCAATTGAGCAAGAGCAAGCGCGCTTTCAGTTAGCCCAATTTTGTTCACCCAAGTAAAAAGTGAGCGAGTATTATTCAATTTGTGTAGGCTCACATTAAACTCCACTTTGATGATCAAAGCAGTTTGTTTTCTGCTGTTTAATTGTTGAACCTGTTTTATTAAAAGCAAACTCCATCCTGCATTTATAAGAGTTCAATTAATAGCGTGCTTATTTCCAAGTTTAGCATAGTATTTTAGATTTGAAGGCTCGAATCAAACAGTTACTGATGTTCAGTTTTGTGGAGTTTCTAATGGAATTATTGAGAAACAATACCGCACAAATGTACGACTCTGATTGTTGAAGTGTGAGGCTTGATGTAGATCTCTATAAAAAATGAGTAATATTCACTCTCTCAAAAATTAGTAGGGGGTGAACAAAATTCCTCTCGCGCTAGTGCTCTTTACCACTTGAAGTTGGCCTCAGGTTCTATTATAAAGTAAGAAGATTCTATTCTGTGTCTAAGTGTTAATGATACTGGTAGGATGATTACCATCGCAAATTCGGATAAATTTTGAGAGGTGGACATAGAGTTGGAGGCATGACTTTTGAGCAATTTTCATCTCTCTCCCGCTGTGGATGCTTACCTAGGCATTAACTAACCCCTCCTCCTTATAGGGACAACGTTGATGTCCTTTTCATGTAAATTGGTGCCCACTCCAACGATTATTTCTCTACTTGAGACTTTAAAAGAGTAAACCTTTAAATCTCCGGCCAAGACCAACCAACCACCATTGCTGAGAGATAGCAATGGTGGTGGCATCGTTTCTGCCGCTCGCCTAATCAACCACCATTGCCGCAGCGGCTGCCACTACCTCAACCAACTACTTTTAGGTTGCTATCTCCTCTTCTACAACTGGAAATACCCTTCTAGTGGGCAATTGGTTGTCTTTATAGGGTTGTGCCCTTTTACCAACCCTAGTGCGAACCCTGTAAACATTATAATCGACTTGAATGAAAAGGTGGGACAGTGGGACAGAGAATATGTTCGTCCACACAAATATCACTATATTGTAGGACTTACTAATAGTGATGGAGATTTTATTACTGATCACCTTTGCTTACTTTGAGTTATTATATTTTGATTGTCAAGCAATAATAGATTCCATTTAGGAATTAGCGAATGAGTCTTGCAATTGAAGCTAGTTTACTGTAGATTGGGTTAATGCTTTTATGGGGGGTTAGATTAGGTTAGGTTTGTTGACAAACCAAGTTGTGGTTAGATACTCGTGAATTAGGATTATTCCTTAAAATCACCATATTAGTAGTTCATTTGAGAGAAGACAAGACATCACACAATATGTCAGTGGGGTTAGGAGGGACCCGGGGCTCTTTTGTCCTTGAGGGACGAAAGGAGCACATCCGGACTGTTCAATTCGTCTCAGCAATCACTGGTCTGGATTCAAAATAAAACACATTGTATATCTATACCATGTAAAACACTTTTGGACGGTTCGGATTGGAAGTTGGTAGGACTTGCCGTCCCTCAAGAACATCAAAGCCCACCAATTCGGTTAGGAGTCGAACTCCCGATATGAACCTTAGTGGCGACGCCACAAGGGTAGTTGTGGGGTCGGGGCGACCTCATGGGAAAAAATAAAAAATGATAAATGTACAACAATCAGCTCCAACATATGGCTCCAACACACTCGCATGGTGTGTAGAGCCCACACACACTTCAGTCAGTGTGAAGTGTGTGTGGGCTTTACACACCATGCGAGTGTGTTGGAGACTTTATGTATCATTGTTGCTAGATTATTTCTCTACTTAAACTCACCCTCCTTAAAAGTTGAAAGTTAAAACACCACCCTATTACAATTTGATGACCACACTGACACACCACACTATTATTTCCTCACCTTGAAGCCCACCTCATTAGTAAAACTTTAAAACACTATGCACGAACAGAATAACGAAATGTTTTTTCTTATAGATGAAATAAATAAGTAGTGTACATGATAAAAACTCGTATGTTTTGAGATGCATAGTATTTATCAAGAATTATTGTCGTGCAAGTTTTTAATTTGTAAGAGAATGCACTACTGTGCGAGGTTCATCTTCTAATAGTCCTTATCTTAGAGAATTGGTTGGTCACATATACTGAAAATTAATGAAGTATTCAATGTTATTGCCGGAGAGATTATCATGCAACGATTTCAAAACAACGAAACCTCGTGCGAGGTTCATCTTCTAATAATACTCCTTTTTTTTTGTGAAACTGAAAAGAAGATTACTAGTAGTAGTATATTCCTTTGGATATCTTTTGTTAATTAGTTGAAATGCTTGTTGAGCTTTTAATGTGTTTATTTGTCAGAACTAGATTATTAATTGTCATTACTATTGATGTTTTTTATTTATTTATACTTCGTAAAAATATTTATGCTTATAAATGACCCCATGTTGCTAAATTTCTTGAATCGCCATATTCTTTTGCCTACGTTCATAATTTCGTTTGGTTATTACTAGCGCATACCCGTGCCTCGAACAATCGACCCAAACATATTAATTAACCTGGTTAAGCTGAATAAACAAATAATTCACCAATCACTTACGGTATTCACTATCTATTATAATAGTTCGACCAACCAAAAGCGTCCCGCAGCGTTTATTAGTATAATAAGATGTTGTTCCCTTCTTCACTTACGGTATTCACTACCTATTAATGTCCTTGTGTAAGAATGGTACTCTTTGCGATAAAGTTGCTTAACGAGTTACCTCTAAGGAGATATTTTTGGGTGCCGGATGGGCGCCACCTGCCTGAGCACCCTTAATCTAACCATCCAAAATATTTTTGGACAACTCAGATTTAATCTCTGATAGGCGTGTGAAATTCATGAATTTAAGCGCCTAAGTAGGAAAAAATGAGCGCATTAGACGTGCGGTTAATCCTCATTTTCCATTTAATTCGTGCACGTGGTTGGGTTTTGTGTCTGTGCTTAATTGCAGGGAATTGAGGTGCATTTGATGCTAATTGGACTTGTTGGAAGGCCTTCCACGAGGATCAATGAGGAGAAAGGCCGTGGAGGCTAAGTGTTGGAGTTGTTTTGGCGTGGAAAAAGTCCGTAATTCATCGGGAGCGCTACCTTATTTCTCTGGAGCGCTCCAAATTGGCACAAGAAGGGAGCGAAGCTGAACAGAAGGTTTGCGAGCGCTACACCCATTTTGGTGTAGGCTACCGATAGGTTAAGAGGGTCAACGGTCAAGGGGCATTAACCGGTCAAGAGAAGGAGATAAGGGCTCGGGAGCGCTACACCTACCGAGAGCTTAAATGGCTATGGAACGACAGCGTTTGGTCCTTCGTCGGCCGAATTTCGATTATTTTCTGGTTTTTAATTGTACTTAGAGGGGGATTAGTATATATAGTCCCTTTAGAACTCAAATTAGGGTTCCGAAGTTTGACAGTTCATAGTTTTCGCTCTGTTTTCTTGATTTTTGTCTGCTGTTTTTAGGTTTTAATTACAGATTCAAGTAGCTACAGATTTTCCAACTTAACTTTAGTGATTGCTTTCAATAATCGAATCCGTTCTTCGTCGGCAATCCGTGGTATCGTGTCTTTAATCATTATTTCATTGTTTAAATCATGTTCAGATTTAGGTTTAATGTTATTGTTGCGTTTAATAACATCATGAGTG
Organism: Gaultheria prostrata; assembly: GCA_036023075.1. Taxonomy (NCBI): domain Eukaryota; kingdom Viridiplantae; phylum Streptophyta; class Magnoliopsida; order Ericales; family Ericaceae; genus Gaultheria; species Gaultheria prostrata. The sequence continues at coordinate 5,489 of JAXBDA010002027.1, read as the reverse complement.
AGTAGTTTTATAGAGTGCGGCTGCAGGGCGAAAGCGCCCCGTGGCTAGACTGATCGATGTCCGTCTCGGGTTAAAATGAAAAGGAACTGTTAAGCAATTTTAGATACGAAATTTCTTCTCCTAACGAACGAATCCCTGGCATCACTAGAGTCCTTGTAGCGGTAACTGCGCATGGAAGCTGGTGACGAGTGGTGTGCATTTGTTAGGGAATCTTTTTCCTAATCTGAAATCGATTGGTTAAAATGAATTGTGACCCGAGTGGATATTGATTAGTTCTAGTCGCGGGCGCTGTAGTTCCCACAGCTGTACTCTCCTTTTAATTCGCAGTTAATCAGTTAATTAGTTCATTCTTAAGTTAAACAATCAAGTGAAACAAGGGGTGGCTACCTAAGAGCCCAGTTAACTATAATTCAACACTTCTGAGTCAAACACTGTTAAACCGTCTCTGTGGTTCGACTCCGGTACTTTCGGATTATTGTGTTACACTGATTAGTAGTCCTACGCTTGGGACGTGTTTTGAGTCTTAATTTCTATACACCCGGTTGGTCAAGCAATCTCTCTCTCTCTCTCTCTCTCTCTCTCTCTCTCTCTCATCTTCTTCTCTTTAATTCGGACCGTCCAAAAGCATTTTGGGCGGCCAAAATGGGTGCTCGGGCACGGACATGTGGTGCCCGCCCGGCACCCAAACATTGCTCACCTCTAAGGCTCTAGACCACTATTACCCTCAATAAATTATTACTAATGAAACTTTCTTGCGAATAAAAAAAATGAAGAGGGAGATAAAGTGGGTGTTTGGAAGCCAACTATTACATTTTCAATCTTCCAATTTCTACTTTTGAATGGTTGGCACGTCAAAGTGAGAACGCACATTTCATGAAAATAAGTTTTTGGTTTTGGGGTTTAGAGAAAAGAAGACAAAAGTAGGGAGATGAGTTTTCTGACTTCTCATTTTAATCTTTTCCCATTCAATTAACAAAAAGCGTTACAGAATACATTTTGCACCTACTTCGTAAATATTACTCTGGTTGCAAAGTACATTCTACCCATATAAGTACATATAAATATACAATACAATTACTTGATTCTACATTCTACATTCTGATCATAATCTCTAAAAAGCTACTCCATCTGTCCCTTTTTAAGTGATCCGCTTGGGAAACGTGTATTTTGTGGACGTTAAAAAATGCACTTCCGTAGAACATTTTTAATTTTTTTTGGCACCAAATTAACTTTAATTTGGTATAAAAAAAATAAAAAAATGATATAGAGGGATATGTTTTTAAGGGGTTTGAAATTGCAAGTATTCCCGTATGGATCATTTTAAAAGGGACGGAGAGAGTAAAAATGTAAAAAGTAAAAACATGAGGCTCTCAAACGACCGCTCCAAGGGTAAAGTTGACCATAATTTTTAAAGAGGGAATTCCTGAGGGTCCCATTTGAAATTTTTAATGGTTGGTGAATGTATGAGTGCTCACCATTTATATACCTTTTTGTTGATCGATTGATATGTTTTTGTTTTTGTTTAACTCTATTTTATTTTTCTGCGGGTTGACGTCTTTTTCTATTATTTAGAAGTCTTATCGGGGCTTCCACGGCGATAATTTTCTGTAAAACCTGTCAATTTATTGAATAACACGATGGGGATTTTGCAACTTATTTGTTCGGATATACTGGAGAAGTCATTGCCAAGATTTTGATGTATATCTATAGTACTTGTATGTAGCAGTAGTATTGTAGGAAGTATTTTTGTGAGAAGTCCCGTAACTGTGATAAGTGACCTAACCTAGAATTTTTTAAGTACATTTGTGTATTATGTATTTTGAAATTCAATCGGTCCAAACAATAAGATAACTTGAATGTGAAAAATCCGTTAAGAGGTACAATAAATTTGGACAACACATCTCTTGCCGTCCAAAACTGTTTATGACGGTCCTGATTTTGAATAAACTATTCACGAGAATAATTAACTATTCTCGCTAATAGTTCATTTAAAATCTGCACCATCAAAAACTGAGATGACTGCAAGAAAATTGATCTTTAGTGACAATAATTTTGTTACTAAAAGTGTGTTGCTAAAGGGTATATTCAATGACAATTTTTTAGCGAGTTGGTACTAATTCTGTAATTAGTGACAGCTTTAGTATAAAAAGCTATCACTGAAATACCCTTTATCAACACATTTTTAGTTCACTAAAACTCAATTTTTTGGTAGTGCGGTTGAGAATGGGTGCTGTACGCCGTTTTACCTGTAGCATCCTTAAAAAATACTCCTAACAAAAGAACTTAATTAGGGATAAATTCAATCTTTTACATATCTATCTCTATTTTGTATTACGTTAACAAAATACGATCATATCATTTTTCCCCTTCCAATTATTGTCGTGCTTAGCATGTGTGATGCTAGTTTAATTACTAATTATAAACAGTGTTGATGGCGACTCTTGTAGATAGATATGTAGCGGATTTGACCAAACACAAACGCACAAAGAAAAAATCAAACAACAAATAAAGATAGCACGGGAAAAAGATTTACGTGGTTCGTTAATTGAGTATATTCATGCCTGCATCAGTTTTTCAACGTAAATCGAATGAAAATAGTACAGATCTGGTTGCTGCGTATAGCAACGATATTTTTTTAATAAGTAAGATATTCGGGCAGTTTTAGCTTACGCAGTACAAATACATATTCTTGGTCAAATCCCGACATTATTTATGAAGTGGCAAACCTAAACTTGATCAAACAGGTTTCCAGAAATCTAACAAGATCCCTCTTGGAAACGTATCTCTTTCTATCATATTTTTTGAATTGTGTACGTGGAATTTTTGTAGTATTACTCTGTTTGAGTTGGTGGTAATTTGAAATATGTTTCGTTTGTTAAAAAGAAAAAGTTGGTTGAATTTATTATCTTATTTCGTTGGTAAAGTATATCTTTCTCTGATGCTGAAACGTATTTCTTTTGAGCAAACGAAACACATATCAAATTTCCACAAACTCGAAAGCAGGAATACATAAATTCCAAGTATACAAGTCCAAAAATATCATAGAAAGAGATAGGTCTCCCGGTGGGATCTTGTTAAATTTTAGTTTGTCACTTCACAAATTGTCCGAACACCTTGAATTATCAAAACTATATTTTTGCTATACGTAGAAGCTCTGAAATTACTCAATTAGCAAACGAAGTAAATCTTTTTCTCGTGCATTCTTTATTTCTTGTTTGATTTATTCTTCGTGTGATTGCGTGTGCGTACACATTTGTACCAAATATTAGGATCCTGCTCGCATCATTTCAGCATCAGAGAAAGATATAAATCCTTTACAGTAAGACTTTCTCGAACCCATAGTTGACCGAAATTTTTGTGATTATAAAGCAAAATGAACTCTCGAAAGGGGACGGAGGGCGTACTTGTTTCTATAAAAATGAAATGCCCGGGGAAGGCCAGCACATTTTATAGGAATTTGAAAATGTTACTATGTTGAATCTTTAGATTTTCTATTTACCGGAATAATATTAAAGGAGAAGGACAAAATTGAAGAGAAGGTGGTCGTTGGTGTTGCTGCTGAAGGTGACTCCGATGGGTCTAAGACCGTTCTCTCTGAGACTCTAATGGTTCTAGATTTTCTGCTGGTGTTGCTGAACGCGTAAAACTATTGTCAGGATTATGTATTGAGTTTTAGACGTTCGAAGAAAGGTGCAGTATTTGTCGCAAGTAGGTTTCGTTCAGGACCGAGGGGTAGCTCTTTGGAATTCCCGTCCGAATGGGATTTAAGTCTGTCTGAACTGTCGGACACGGACACATACACGTTTTGACGCGGCTGTGCGTTTCTGAGACATCTTTTGACCTAATTTATGTACTTTCTTACATATATAGGAGCCTTGTGGCCTCCCAGGTTTTGTCTTTTATTTCTTGGGATTGGATATTTGGGTTTTTTGTGTATCTCTTTCGTGTTCTTGAGATTTTATCCCTAGATATCTGTTAGGTGCTTCAAATCAGAGTAACAGGTATAGTTGGCTCTTTGTATCCCCTCCCCGTTCATATTGAATCATCTCTCGCTCTTCGCCCATGGAATACCTTCTTGCTTCGTGCTTGAGAGGAACCATGTAAATTTTTATGTCCTTGATCTTTTGCTTGTTTGTTTTTCTCTTACTTCGTAATTGTCATAACAACTACTTCTACATATTTATAAAAACAAGTATGCCCTCACGCCGCCCCCTTTTAAGTGTTCAGATTCGTAAATTCAATATTTTATGTAGACATTATTGTTAAATTTTTTATAATTGTCTTTTATTGAAACGTCATCATTACACTTATTATGGAATTCTCTCATGCATAGACTTTTTATCCATTAACAATTTGAAATGAGTATTTGTTAAAGGACAGTCCATAATAAAAAAGAGACGGAGGGAGTAGGATTTTTATGGCATGAACTTTCCATCTCCAATATTTTTTTTAATACCTATGCTAGGAATTTTTTAATTGGTTGTAATTTTCATAGTCCAGTATTCCTTTTTGGGACGTCCCAAAATGTTAGTACACTTTCCAAAATAAGCAATAGAAAGTTAATAAAGTTACATTACTACCCTTTTGTTTGAATTAAAGTACTACTACATCAATCAATCACCTTTTTGAGAGGGCATAAGTGGAAAATTGAACATTTTTTGGTGTAATCATTGTGTCCCCTTAAAAAGTTGGAATCCCCAAGTGAGACTATAAAAATGGGACGGAGGGAGTATATTAGAACTTTTTCATTTTTTTTTCCATCAAAAGTGATTCCAGGCTTTAGTGCTTCCGCCTATCCGGCAACCGTTACCAGCTGTTCACCACTCCTCCCTTCTTGCCTATTTCGCTAGCATGAATCCTCTCTAAAGTGCAGTTCAAAAAAAATCCTCTCTAAAGTTTCATTCAAGTCCTTAGTCTAGCTTTACACAAATTCCCTAGTACAAAGTCAAAATATTTTCACAACTTGCCATCAAAGTTAAGGAGTAATTATCCAATGGTGGTGGTGTTGCAAATCCACCGCACATTTTCGCGAAATCCATACACTTAGCACTGAGCCTCACAAAAATGTGTGGGGGACGAGATCACGAGAGTGTTGGGACATCACACGGCGGTGATGGAAAAAAAAAATCAATTCAAATGGATGTCTCACACAGTTAATTGTTGTTGATTTTTTTTTTTTAAACTAAGTAAATTCAAATTCTAATATATCCTATCCTAGGGGAAATGGGTGGGTTTTGCACCCTCGCCAAATGATCATTACATACTCTTTACCAACCGAGCTAGCTAGGGGGCATCTTCCAACACAGTTAACGAGGCTTCGTCAATTCTATGATAGTATGATAGAGTGTGGCATACCAACGCCTAGAGGTGTCGAACGGGCCGGGCTGGCACGAGCACGGCACGGGCACGGCACGTTTATCGTCAGCACGACACGGCACGGCACGGTATGGGCCTGGCACGGCACGGCACGAACACTAAAGTGGGCCGGG
>JAXBDA010002026.1:29849-47129 GCA_036023075.1 Gaultheria prostrata | reverse complement strand
GATCAAGGTCTTCCCGGTATTTTTTTTTGATGATTTCTCGCGGGGGCCCTTAAAAACACGTTTTAAACACATTGGACGGTTTGAATTTTGTCAAAACAATTTTTAAAATCTTCAAAACACCCAAAAGCTTCCAGTCAGGGATCCCTGACTGGAAGCTGGGCCTATATATATATATATATATATATAATTTTTTTTGTAGGGTGAAAAGGGAAAGAAGGAGTATAAAGTAAGATTCTATTCATTGTCTTCAAATTTAATTTATCCAAATATTGAAGGTGTAAACTCTAATTTTTAAATAGAGCAACCCATAGATTATAGAAATCAAAATAATCTCATGAAAAACCTAAAAATCACAATAGATATTAATAGTCAAATGTCCTCAGAGTTGACACTGAGTTAAAGCAAGTGTTGCGGCTAATTTATGCCCCCCAAAAATATGAAGGGCACTATATTTTAGTACCCCTAGGTAACTTTTGTAATACGACAAAATAATCTCATGAAAAACCTAAAAATCACAATAGATATTAATAGTCAAATGTCCTCAGAGTTGGCATTGAGTTAAAGCAAGTGTTGCGGCTGATTTATGCCCCCCAAAAATATGAAGGGCGCTATATTTTAGTACCCCTAGGTAACTTTTGTAATACGAAAAAAAGAGTAAATCGTATATAAGGCCTAATTTCAATTCAAAAGAGGCTAAATTTCGAATTCATAATACTGCAAACATGCATTATTAAAAAGTCTCAAACTTAAACCAAACCCAATGAATTAAGTTAGGGAAAAAAAGGGTAACTTCTGGACTTACTAGGCAGAGCCGTAGCAAGAGTCGAGAGAATTGTGAAAATATAATTAAGTTTTTCCTTCGATCAACTATGCTACAAGAAAGGTTGAACTTGAATGTACTTCCCATTTTAACTATTGAACATGAGATGGAGGATAAGATTGATTGTTCGGACATAATTAATACTTTTGCTGCTAAAACTGCAAGAAGATTGATATTAAGATGATGCTTTTAAAATCTTGTAAGGTTCGGATTATATATATATAGAATTAGTGATATTTAAGTGACGAGTTTGAAATCTTGGAATGTTTGGTTATTATTTTATGGTTATTTTTTATTGATAAATAATGGTATTTATTTTTGGAAGTGTAATTTACCTACTCACATTTGTTTTTTAAGATTTTTAAAAAGACCTCTTTTTGGTTTTTGCTTTAAGCCTCCAAAATGTTAGGGCCGGCTCTGAATGTCCAACATTTGAAGAAAACATGTTGTTAGAGTGAGAAATATTACATGTTGCGGGCATTGGAGTGATTACCTAGTAAATAATTACAAATATGTACTAATAAAAATTTATAGGGGTTCTAGTGTAAAATAGCCAATAGGGGCACGTGACACCCCTGGCCCTTGCCTCATCCTCATCGCCTCTTTCCTCTTTAAATCCACCATTGCCTCGTCTCCATCGCCTCCTTCCTCTTCAAATCCACCATTTGCCTCAACCCTATCGCCTCTTCCTCATCGCCTCATTCCTCTTTAAATCCACCCTTACCTCATCCCCATCGCCTCATTCCTCCCCCCTCCTTCACATCTGATACACTCAAACTATCTCTTCATTCCCACACTCTCCGATCGGATCGAAAACAATGTGGGTTTCAACGTAGGTTCCACCCCCTTCAATTCCGACAGCAAGGCCTCACCAAAATCTTCCTCCTTTTTTTTTCCAAACCACCTCAGCAACGCCCCCTTCTTCCGCATCGACGACGTCGGCTCCAAATCAACCTTCACCAGCGACGACTCTATCAACTGCAATTTCTACGAGGTACTTCCGATCCCTTCGACTTCCAAAGAAAATCAGGTATGTTCCCTTCTTATTTTTAGTTGGGATGGCTGATGTGGCAAGAATGGTTATAGCCGTCCTTTGTTCCATATTCGGAACCAATTTGGGCATTGTGCCATTTTAGCACCAGAATTGGAACTCTGTAGGAGCTACGAATCTTGAATTCTTGTTCCAAATTATGAAAATGGCACCAGATTTGGCAATCATTGGATTTGCTTTTAGGCATGCCACTTTTGTTATTTGATTTATTTTATTTTGTTAGAGTTAATTACTTACCATGTCTGTTAGTATGTGTGACACATCTCATCAATCGCACTGTCATCATTGTTTGGTAAGAAGTATTATATGGTGTCTTTTATTATCATATAATTTCTTTCAGAGTGCGATTTTGTTCACCCTCGGTAAAAGAAGATGAACATGACCCTAATTCCTGTTGGTTGAAGGAGTAGGTCCCAACCCTGAAATACACTTTTTGATAAGGATGAGATTATGTTTTGGTAGGATCCACACCATCTCAATTAATAGGAGTTAAGGTAAAATTAAACTCTTTCCTTTTTTTTTTGAAAGGCAAAAGAAATTTCATTAATCTTGAAATTGTTACAAGACTAATAGGAGCAAGGAAACAACAATAAGCTCAAAAAGTAAAAATTGTTCAATCCGAGACCCAAACCAACGATTGGCAAGAAACCAATTGTGGAAACCCAAATCCCACCGAAATGCATAAAGCCCATCACCCCAGCCCAAACAATAAAAAGCCTAAAAAAGCACCCAATCACAGTAACCAGAAAAGACCGCCGCTGCTATACCCCATCCGGCTTCACTTATCTCCCATATGAAACAAGCTCTACGACCCAAATATCAAAATTTTCATTTGAATACTTCCACATTTCCTTTGAGCTCTAAAAAACTCCAAACTATTTGAAAATCAAAATCGACCCTTTAACATCTGTTTTGCCTTTAACCTTTTTAAATGCATTTCATGAGAAACCTTCTTTGAATCCTCATCTTGCTTTACCCCTCGAAATGGATTCTTCTCGTCTTCTTCCTTGATAGTCTCTTCAATTTTTTCTTGCGATGGTAACTTAGAATTACATTCTTCTAAAGACGCCTATTTCAAATTAAACTCTTTCCTAAGTGTTAACTTATGAACTTTCATTATCATTGATTCCATCCCCTAATTTGAAATCTCACATGATCGAGCATTTTCGATGCCTTTACAATAAGAGATTATTTATGTTTGGAAAAGACATTAGCGAATGCATATAGTAAAAACCGATAAAAAGCTCTCGCTGCTTTCACATCTATGGTATAATGCATAATTTTTTTTACTATTACCGTTTGGTCAGATCCATTTGCATTTGACTACCTCCTTTCTCACCACAAATTACATTTTGTTTTTTTCCCTTAGATATTATCTCTAATTTCCATAGTTTGCCTTCGTCCCCGCTTGATATTTTCATTCGCACAAAATAAAAACTTGCCTAGAGTAGAATTTTAAGGTATCGTCACACATAAGCAGGTCGTTGATGCTTGAAAACACATGGTGACATACCAAATGTTAATGTTTATGACGCATGTAGGGGCTGTTTGGAGTGGCTTTCAGGGAGAGGAAAAAAGACCATCAACTGCTTTTTTTGTGCTTTTTATATAGACTAGTGGAATGGCACGTGCATCAGAAATCCGATTATAAAATTATTCCTTTCAACAAGAGAGATTTCGCAATCAACAAATGCTCACATTTTAGGTACCATCTTGTGTGTCATTAAAACATGTGTCGAATGGATCAAATACTAACTAGACAAATACATTGGCAACACGGTAGATGTTACCGGGCATTATCTTCCTCACAATCTATTGAAAAGTGAAATTTTGGTCGCAATAATCAATAATATGTCGTGCAACCTATCTGTATTCAGCAGGTAACTTGTCAAAGATAAGTTGTGGTTAGTTATAACGTGGCTAAGTAAAAACAAGTCGCAAATACGTGGTAACGCACCACGTGTTAGTTTTTACCGAGTGTGTTTGGAGAGTGTGATTTTGTTCACCCTTACTAAATTAGGGTGAACGTTACCCTCACTTTGATTGGTAAAAAAAGTGGGTCCAACCATAAATTAATCACATTATTACCAAAAAGTATGTTGATCCCATGGACCTCACACTTTTTCCACCAATCAAAATGAGGGTGAACAAAATCATACTCGTGTTTGAAGCATTTCAAGTGGCTTTCAAAGGAGAAATGATAGAAGCGACTATCAACTGATATCTCCGTGCTTGTATGCAAATAAGAACAAAATAAATACTTAGGGAATAATTTTTTTTTTAAAGAAGAATAGTAAGAAATTTATTAATAATAAAAATTATGACCCACCGCGTGCATCTAACACAACTGAAGAAAGACCTGTTACACACGAGAAAGACAAATAAAATGAAGGATTCACCAACTATAAACTCTAGGGACTGTTTTAGAAAGGAAAATACCTTAGGGACTAATGTGTGATACATCCAAAATCAAAGCAAAGTGTAGATTTTTTTTTGGCAAGGGCATTGTAGGAAAACAAATTAAGGTGGGCCCCTCAAGATATAACTTCTCTCTTTCCTTACTCCGTGGCCCCCTCTCTCCGTCCCGCGTATACCTATCAAACTTCCCTTCTCCTCAAAATCAAATCAAAATCGCTAACTTCAACTTCTGCTCTCTCTTTTTTCGGGTAAGAGATTTGGTGAATATTATTAACCCTCTCAGAATTTTTCTTACGGATTCAAAATTTCAAATCCTTTCAATTTCTGTCTCCCATGTTATCGGATTTTCAAAATAGCGGGTATTGGATTTGGTATTGAATCTGAATCTGGTTTTCGACAAATTTGGATTTCTAGGGTTTGTTATTTTCATCTTCTACGCCTCTTTCTTGGTTGGCTGAGATTTAAAGGTCTGTTTCTGCGCATTACATGCTCATTATCGTTTTTTTGGTAGCAGATTTGTTGGATTGTTCGTTTTCAATGGCGAACGGGGCTGATACAGAGGAATACGTGGTGGTGTCTAGTGTACGGCCTGGATTGAAGCGCGAATTTGCCTTTGCGTGGAAGTCTCAAGCGGATTGTTCCGGTTCCATTGGGCGAACGCGTGCTAGGAGGACACCGAATAACGAATCACCGAAGAATAGCCCGAAGCCGAAGAGGTTCAAGAGCTCTGAATCGAATGGTGTGAAGAATGATTCAGATTCTGTTGAAAGACACAAATTAAGTAGCAGTACTGAAAATGTGATGATGGACGAGGCCCTGAAGGGCAAGGTGGTTAGTGATGTTGTTACAGATGATGTTGAGAGATTGATTTCAGTTAGTGAGGACGAGCCTAAGAGCGATGTCGTTGATTCGACCAGCGACGACGAGCAGAGGAGTTTGTTTGTGGAATCAGGAATTAAAGAGTTGGAATCAACGGGTGTCGAATCGGCTCGGGTTGAGGGTGAAGTGCAAGGGTGCAATGCACCTAATGAGGATGCAGAGAAGAATGAATCAGAACCCGCTTGTGAGGGGGCAGAAATTTCAGCCCAAAAGTTAAATACAGAACCTGGTGATGGAGTTGTAGAGAGCCCGGGAATTTCAGCCCAAAATGTAAATACAGAGTCGAGTGATGGAGTTATGGAGAGGGCATTTCATGAGATGCCTGTGAAGCGGGTGACACGTTCAGCCGTGAAAGTAGTGAAAGAAACTTTGAATAGATCAGCATTATCAGCTATGAAAGGAGGGAAGACGGAAGGCGGTTCAGAATCTGATTTAATGGGGATATTTGAGAAGAAAAGGCCAAAAAAGGGAATGGTGAAGAAGTTCCCAACAATGTTGAGGGAGCTTCTCGAAACTGGTTTGCTTGAGGGTTTGCCGGTGACGTACCTTCGTGGCCTAAAGGTATATTTTATATGCACTTAGACAATATCTGTTGCATAAAGCTTCACAAATGTGGGTATGTGTGGTTAGTTATAGTTCTAATTGGTTTTTCTGGCTTTTAATGGTTTAGTCGAGAGGGCCATCATATACTGGGCTTCGAGGGATAATCAGAGGCGGTGGGATTCTGTGTTCTTGTGATTTATGTGATGGGACTCAAGTGAGTTTTTTGTACTGATTTATTGTGTTTGCATGTCGACACCATTCTTGTTGCTTAAATGAATTTGTACTTTGGTTAATGTAGGTTGTGACACCTAGCCAATTTGAGTTGCATGCGGGTAGTGGAAATAAACGTCCACCGGAGTATATTTATTTGGATAATGGAAATACCCTTCGTGACGTGTTGAATGCATGCAGAGATGCGCCATTGGATTCTTTGGAAGTAAATATTCGAAGTGTGATTGGTTGTTCTGTTGAAAACAAGACGATTTTCTGTATGAATTGCAAAGGTACTGTTGTATTCTTCTGCTCTATTTGCCTCTTGAATTGAGTCATCCACATTAAGAATTTGACACATCTTATTTGATGATTTCTAGGGTCTATTTCTAAAGCTGACTCCGGTAAAACAGTGCTACTGTGTAATTCGTGCATGATTTTGACGGAGTCTCCATCTAGTCCTGCTCCATCAACTGTTAACAGTGAGAGGTATTTATTGTTGAAGTTTTTCTTGTGCACACATAAATTTCATCTTCCTTTTTCAAAAATTCTGTTCCTTTTTAAGGGTCCGTTGGAACCATTGGGTTAATTCCATTGGGTCATACATCTGCTAACTCATGATATGAATTTGTATTTCACTGGGAGTTATAACTACAATTATTACATCGATATAATGCTGATCAACGCGTAATGTGATTTTTTTGGATTTTGCAAGCCAACTCACTGAGTGACTTTGCGATAGTCTCCATCTCATATCTCTTATTGTGTTTGATGTCTCCCATGTGGTGTTGTGTATTACCTGGGGTATGCCCCTTGTATGCATGTGTCTCTATCTTATCCATTTGTAAACTCGATCCTTCAATGAGAGGAAAGCCAGCTCAAATGCTTCAGTGGTAGTTATGCTATCTGATTGTCTTTGGAACATGGGAGCACTAGAGATCCTTCTTCTACAATTAGATGCAGATCACTTTGGGTGGCTCTTTTGACTAGCTACTACTTAAGTCAACTCACCATGGTGGTTTGGCTTTTAAAACAGTCACAAATGATGACATGAAGTAACCCACTATTTAGGGCCAGCCAAGGGGGTAGCCTAGCAATCCCCTGGGCTGGGGCCGCAAACGTGAAAACAAATTGTGAACCCAAGGGGAAAACTATTTTCAGTTGCAGTTGCTTATGCCGGACTTTATTTTTCATAAATACACTCAAGTAAAGACCACATTCTCTTTACTTTCTTTACTTTAACTTATTTAATATAATGAAAATGAGAAAGAATACCCTTTTGAATCCAATGGTAATGCTAGAAAATCAAAATTCCAATCATATCAATCATAGCGGCTCTACTCATGGGGTGACGAAGCCCTTATAGCCTATGTGGAGGACTTTTTTGCTGGTAGTTTCAATTTAGGAGAAAGGGGATGAAGTTGGTGCGGTTTGTACCCTCAGCTAGTGCAAGGAGTATAGTGCGTCCATCACTTGACTGTCATTGTCACTCAATTGGCCACATGTTTTAAGTTGAATAACACGCTCATAGTTATTTTAAAATTTTCTTTTTTAAACCAAAACAAAAAGTACTGTGTTTAGGGATTTTAATAGTTGGTACATTTTTTTAGCATACTTAATTAAATAAATTATGAACTCTATTTTTAATATACTTAATCCATATTCAAAAGTTCATTTTTGTCAAAAAATTCTCCTCTTACTTTGGCCCCTCCCGAGTAGAAATCTTGGCTCCACCACTTCTTTAAATCATACTTTTCACATGCAGAATACATATAGCAGAATTTCTTTTGTTGAGAAAATATATGCACTGATTGTGATAGATTTGACCTTCGTAATTTCAGGTCACCAGCTACTGTATCCGTCCGCAAACCATCTGAGATTGGCTCAAGTAGTGCATCACGGACTAAGACTCGGGGGAGGTTGACTCGAAAGTAAGTATGCTTTCTCTGTCAGATGCATTTATTATTGTAGTTTATAAGTAGGGTTGTGTGGTTGATTTTTTGGATTTAATGAACCTTTTTTTGGGTGTTGTCTTTAGAGATCTGCGGTTGCACAAACTGGTGTTTCAGAATGATGTGCTGCCTGATGGAACCGAACTAAGCTATTTTGCTCGTGGGAAGGTTGTTGTTAAGATTAGAACATTCCCTTCATTGTTATCGTGTACAAGATGTATTTGTGTTGTTTTATCAACGATTACATCTATTGAACTGTTATGCTACCTTAACGTGTCATGTTTCGCTTTTCTGATGACTCCATGGTACAGAAATGCTTGGGAGGTTATAAGAAGGGTGTTGGAATCTTTTGCTCATGCTGCCAAAGCGAGGTACTATTTTTGCTGCTCAATTTGCCTAGTTGTTCAATACTTCAATATTCTTGTTCTGATGTTTACTTTTGAACCATTTATGAGCAGGTCAGCCCCTCACAATTTGAAGCACACGCTGGTTGGGCTTCTCGTCGCAAGCCGTGAGTGTTCCACTGAATTTTTTGGGGTATTTGGGGGGCATTTGTTCTGGGTGACTATTTTATGGAGTAATCGTTTGATAAGTTCAATTTACCCTACAATTTCCTTTTGCAGTTACCTGCACATCTATACATCAAATGGAGTCTCCCTTCATGAGTTGTCAGTAGAACTGTCAAAAAACATGACAAAGTTATCGACAGAGGAAAACGATGATTTATGCTCTATCTGTGCAGATGGAGGGGATCTAATATGTTGTGATTGCTGCCCAAGAGCCTTCCATGCAGGTGTTCACCTTTCTTTGATAACTTCGTACTGCCATATCTTTCTCTTTCTTCGTTTTATGACTCTGCCATTATTCCTTGAGTTGCTCTGCAAGTAATTGTGTTGAATCCAATGATACTCTTGACGGTGATTGTAAGGAGGGGAGAACATGATGTTGTACAGCAGAGATAATTGCATGTAGAAATTGCATAAAATAAAACATAATGTTTTCACTTTTCCTTTTACACATCATTTCTTGAGCTATTTTCTTGCCTTCAGGATATTTTTTCCTTTGTAGCGACTTTTTTTTATGCTTTCTCTTCGAATATAGGAATCAAATATAAAAGACAAGAGGTTTCTGACATAGCTTTCTTTATTCTTTCTGTTATTGTATCCAATTGCAGAATGTGTTTCTCTGCCTGGCATCCCCAGTGATACTTGGTACTGTAAATATTGCCTGAACATGTTCGAGAAAGAAAAATTCGTGGAGCACAATGCAAATGCTGTGGCTGCTGGAAGAATTGCTGGAATTGATCCTGTGGAAGAGATAACGAAGCGCTGCATCCGCATTGTTGAAACTGCAGATGCTGAAATTGGCGGATGTGCACTATGCAGGTTTTTCCCTTACTGCTTTCCTGACAAGATTCTCTCTCTCCAAGCTTAAGCTTTCTCTTCATCGATTATTCTGCTAGCCCACTAACCTTCCTGATTATGATGTCAAATTATTGCATGTTGATATGTACTGAAGCCTTCCCACCGTGATTGTGCTAAACACAAAAATAATTTCAAATTGCTTATCGGAATTTGTGCTTCCCAAGCTTCTGTTGCATGTAGCATCGTGCTGCGGCAGTGAAAGGTCCTTATCTCATGTCAGTTGTGTTATAATGTGCAATATCAATCTGCCAAGCCATAGGATGGCGTTGTTCTCTAGCAGTCTTTAGCCATATTTCACAATTAAGTATAAGTCTCTTGTGCTTCTTCATTCATGTTTCCAAAATATTAGTGCAACCCTACTTTGTCGGGGAGGATAGGCCATTGTTCAGAATTAAGAGCTTTGATTTCCACTTTGTTTAGTTGGGAGTCGAGGGAGTGAAACCCTACTTTGAGTCAATTATTTGACATATTAGATAGGTTTTTGTTATTTGACTTTTGCTTTTATTTGCTCGATTTCTTCTGTGTATGGGCGGCATCCCCTTGATGCCTTTTTGAATAATTTTTTTTACTTATCAAAAAAAAAAAAAAAAAACTCTCCAAAATATCAGTGCATATATGAGCATATTGTTTATTAGTTCCTTTTGATGATTTATACAGGGGCCATGGTTTCAGCAAATCAGAATTTGGCCCGCAGACAGTTATACTTTGTGATCAGGTACTTATTTGTGATTTTCTTCACTTTCTCACTAAGAAGATCGTATAAAATCTGACCCTTCGAACTTTTTCACAAATTAGGACAAAGATGTTGGGTTGACATTGAATATGAAAGATTCATTTCGATAGGTGTCTCCAGTTCATTCATAGAAAAGGAAGAAATTATATTTCCATCATATTAGGAACAAAAACCACAAACAGTGGAACTTAATTGACCTTGTAATTTTGACCTTCCCAAACCTTTATTGAATTACATTCTGAATCCTAATATCTCCATAAGGTCTCCGTGTGTGTGTCCCCATTTCTGATTAAAAAGTATATAAGAAAGGCGGGGCACATATTTGGGTGTGTCTGAATATGGCCTTGTGTACCTGGAAACATGAGTTTAGTAGACGTGTCGTTGCTTCTTAGTTTTGTCATATTGGAGTTTCCATCATGTTTAGTTCCTGAAATGCTTATGATTTTGAAGTTCATTGTTTTTTTGCTGCCTCTTCTTTTAGTGCGAGAAGGAATATCATGTGGGCTGTTTAAAGGAGCATGAAATGGACGATCTGAAGGTCTGCAGATTATATATTGTCATTTCATTTGTCCGTTTCGACATATCTATTTATATTAAATCACTCTATGTATTTATTTCGTGCTCGTGGAATGATGGTAATAATATGTTGCTACTGGACATACAACAGGAATTGCCGGAGGGGAAGTGGTTCTGTTGCATGGATTGCAATAGGATCCATTATTCTTTGCAAACACTGGTAGCTAATGGAGAAGAAAAGTTACTGGAAGCTCCGCTGAATGTTATAAAGAAAAAATTAGAGGAGAAAGGTTCTGACAGTAGTGCTGATCTTGATATAAGTTGGAGGCTTCTTAGTGGGAAGACGGTTTCTGTGGAAACTAATGCTTTGTTTGCAAAAGCTGTTGCTATCTTTCATGTGAGTTATCCTTGATTGCTATTTTCCAGAGTTCATAAGCTATCTTCATTGTTTTGGTTATAGCTTCCTTTTAGGGCCACATCAGGTAATGTTCAGTTATATATTCTTTGTTATTTTTCTTTTAGGGGCACTAGGCATTAGGCATCGGATAGTGTTTAGATGTTGGAACTGTTTTTCGTTTGTTTGTTTGCTTGTTTTGTGTCGATTGTTGAAGCTTCCTCAAAATCTGTGCTTTATGTTTTATAATGGTGAAAGGTAGAGGCCACAAATTTTAAAAACGTTCCAAAAAATTATTCAGAAGCGTTCTTCTCTAGAAACAAAGAAGAGGAATGGCAAAGAAAACAAGGCCACAAAAGAGGTTACCACCCCTACTATTCATGGATGAACCATCCAAACCAGTATTTTCCAAGTAAACAAAATTTACGGGTATCCTTTCCAGAAAATGTGAGATCCTAGTTGCCTTAGCTTTCATCAGGATCTGAGGATGTGTTGATCTTGCATTCGATAATAGGCAGTTCATTGTACTGGCACCAGGAAGATGGGTTTTACTGGCATTTCATTTTTTTATTGTCACTTTCTGGACTCCACTTGCTTCCTTTTATGGTGACTGTGACCTCCTCCATCCAATCTGAAGGAAATCGAATCAAGGGAAGCAGAAAAGTAAATATCTCTTTCTGAATATAGGAGGCCATCAATCCCAGTGAGTTTGTTCTCTGTCGTCTTGTTCAAACTTGGTATTTAGTGGGATCATTTGATTTTTGGTGGAGCTATTTTCTTGAACTACTAATTCCCCATGCAAATTCCTTTCGTTTGTTATTATGCCCTGGTTTTATTGCGGGGCTTCGGTAACTGTGGCTTGTCTAGAGTATGAATTTATGTTTTACTGGCTTAACCTTAGAAATATTCTCGCAAGCACTATTGTTAATTTGTGTGTCATCTCATCTTTGGACTTCAGGACCGGTTTGACCCAATCGCAGATTCAAATGTCCGCCGCTCTGATCTTATTCCTGCCATGGTTTATGGGTGGGCATCTACATTCCCTTTCTGATCATTCATGTTTATCAGTAACTTTGGTTCTTTGTGGGTATGTGCATCACATCAAATTTCCACGTCACAATTACTCTAAATGTTCATGCAGAAGGAATGTGAGGGACCAAGAATTTGGGGGAATGTTTTGTGCAATTTTATCTGTCAAGTAAGTATTGTTTCTTAATAAGGATTTAAGGATTTAATAGCAGTTCCTCCCTGTATTTATAAGTTGGTAACCATGGTTCTAATTATGCAGCTCCACCGTTGTGTCTGCCGGCGTTATTCGTATTTTTGGAGAGAATGTGGCTGAAGTTCCCTTGGTTGCAACAAGTACTGAATGTCAAGGACAGGTTTGCCTAATGCGATGGCTGAAAATCTTTCATAGCTTTTGACCTTTTAATTCCTTTAGTATTTTGGAATAATAAGAAAGTTGACCATTTCTTTTTAGATAATGTGCAGAGAAACAATCCCCTATTTCTCATGGAATTTCCTTTGTAATTTAACCTCAAGAGTTACTGATTGTGAGAAATTGCTTTTGGTGCAGGGCTATTTTCAAGCTCTATTCTCATGCATAGAGAACTTGCTGAGTTCTCTGAATGTGAGAAACCTTGTGCTACCAGCTGCTGATGAAGCAGAGTCTTTATGGACTAACAAATTTGGTTTCAAGAAGATTACGGAAGATGAGGTGTGTTATTTTGGTTGTTTTGTTTTTTTGAACTGGAAAAAGTGAAGGAAGCCGGAAGCAAACCCGCATTCTCATGTTGGATAGATCACGCGATTGCTATCACTCGCCTATTTTGGTTGTTTAGTTTTCTATTCTCAAATTTGTTCACTTATGCGGTACTTTTTTCCCCCCTGCAGCTGAAAGAATACAGGAAGGATTATCCCTTGATGGTATTTCAGGGGACAACAATGCTTCACAAATCCGTGACACAGTCTTGAAATCACATGATGCTGGCCCTGGTAATTGCACAGAATCAAGAAAAGCACCATCTCTGCGGCCGTAAAGACTACCCCCACCAAAAAAAAAAAAAAAAGAAAGAAAAAAAAAACTCAGACGAAAAAAGAAAATCAAAACAAAAAACAAAATCGCTACATTGCTTTCTGGGTGAATATGTACACAGGAGGTGGAATCGTGTTTTGGTAATGTACAGGTCAGAAGCTTTACCTCTCCGCCTTGCAAGCTATAAGACGCGTTTTTGGTAACCTTTTAGATGAACATACAAAAGTAGGCGCTGCTGTACATTTTGGAGAAACTGATACCAGTTTTTGAAATGCTTCAACACACATCATCAAGGTCAAACAGGAACTATTGTCTCTTTGTTTTTGGGTTAGGATTTATGGTGTTCGGTTTTTGGTTCAAGAGAATTCCAGTTTTGTCCGTTTTGTCCCGTCACCATGTATGCTTTTGGATTACATTGGCTTGGAAATTAGTACTATGTTTTTTAAGGATCTTTTCGATTGTGCTGTCTTTCTGTTGGGAATGTGCATTTTTTGTGTGTTGCGCAATGAATTTAACCATACAAAGCATTACTAATATTTTGGATTTGTCTTTTTTACGAACTAGGTGGTTGTGTCCAGATAGAATAGTGATTTTGGAAAAATATAATGCAAGCTCTGAACTAATTCGGGTCCCATGATGGTTTTAAAACTACCAACGAGCTCTTAGCTCAACGGCATTGACCAATGCCTCTTTAAGGCTCGTTTGTTTGACTCCAGATAAAATGATGTGATATGAAATCCCTTGGGATATGGGCGAGATATGAAATCTTTGGGATATTGCTCAAGATATCTATGGATGGAGAAAATCTATATCCGGTATTTGTGTTTACCGGGAAACTGGGATATAGCCATTGGAAAGCACTGTTCCAGGCATATATATATTTTTTATTTTGTAGTACTTAACAACCAAATCCCATCCCCCCTGGAATTCTATATCCTGGGATATGGGGTGGGTTGGGAAATGAAATCCTACCCAAATCCCACCTTCCTCATGGCACAAAAAATGGGATATTGAGGTAGCATTCCAATGTCGGATTAGAACACTGATTTTTGGTGGAAAAATTGAGCCGTGAAATTGCGTAAAATATGAGAAAAATATGAGAAATTTCTCATATTATACTTCAATTTTAACATTAATATTATCGCAAAATATGAGAAATTTGGAATGGTGCGGCTAAAGTATTTTGATTGGAGCTCGGAAATTGCGTACACTATCAAATGAAGACATGATGGGTCATTCTTTCACAATACATCACATAAAAAACTGTGGAACACCTCCTAACAGAACTTGCAGCCAATATTTCCAAAGTAATAGTAGTTGGTTTGTGGGTTGGTTGCAAAATTGAAAGGTCATCATGTTTTTTTAGGATAATATTTTGCTACTTAATTTTCTAATGCATACTAAAAAAAATCAATCGCATTCATAAATTTCGGGTGAGATCCTGTGTTTGGTTTAAATTAATTAACTTTAACACAGTAAAATTATTGGCGCTTAGCAACTTTGTATTTATTTATTTTTGGTTTTAGTTAAAAGATCTAGAATTAAGCCTTTGACATGACAAGAAAAATAAAAAGAGTTAAAAATATAAACCAAAACTTAAACAATTTCAAAACAGACATAAAATAAGACCTACTAAATGTTATATAAAATAGTACATACTATTTTTAAATTATTTTGATTTTAGTTTTTCTTTTTGGATTTTTATCCTAATTTTTTTTCAAAAAAATTTCCATCAAGATAAACCCTTAGACAAACCAGAGCGGGAATATATTCAAATTTGAAATTCAAATCCAGTGCTCTCTAAACGTATACTCCATTATTTTCCGTATATAATTATAACCTCAATTCCGTTATGTCCCCCCGAATATTTCCTACAGCGTTTTTGGGTTTAAAACACACCCGATATTTCCAACCTTACATTCTCTCACTACTCTCGCTCATCTCTCTCTCTCTCTCTCTCGGGCTCATCGATCTCGCTGTGATTGGGTATCCATAACCTCGCTTTCTTTTCTCAGCATTTCATCATTTTCATTTTTCTCCAACGATTTTAGGGCTTCACAGTAAGAATTTTATCTACGTGTTCGCAGATTGAATCGAGAATCAGGAACTAGGTTTACGCTGTAGGCATGGGTCAGATCCAGTACTCCGAGAAGTACTTCGACGACACCTACGAGTACAGGTATATTCGATTTCACCTTTCGTTTCGTTTTCTGTATTTTCAAGAATTTCATCTGATTGGCAAAGTGATTTCTGTTTTTATTTTTTTTGCAGGCACGTTGTTCTCCCTCCTGAAGTGGCGAAACTGCTCCCGAAGAATCGGCTTCTCTCTGAAGTATGTAATCGGCTCTCTATTTTAGGGCTTTCGTGGAATTTTCATTAGTTTCCTACGTCTTTCAACACTTATTTCTTTGCTTGTTTGTTTACTGAGACAATGATGGAGTATTTCTTTCGCTCGCTGTTGAAAGGAGGCAGTAAATAGCGCGACAAGAAGCAAATATACTACGTAATTTATGTCTGTCTGTTACTCTTTTTTTCCTCGTGAAAGATCCGACCTAGGGTTTGTGATTGTGGTTTGATTTGATCCTCAAATCTCAATTGTTCGGGTCTGGAAACCATAGAGCTACTATCAAGGTTTTAAAAATTGGCTTTAATAGTTGTTTTGCCTTCTGATACCGTTACATCCGGTATACGGTGAGATAAAAAATCACAAGCGTATCGGCCGGTTCCCTTAATGTATAACCGGCGATGCTCAGCCTTTTACGGATACTTTACACATTAAATTTTTTGTTTTTGTTAAAATAATTTATTAAATAATTCACGACTGCTCCCCGATTCCTGTCACATATCTTCGATACTCCGGATATCATTACGACATGACCTATTTAAAACCTTGGTTACTATTATTGTTTCTATTTCTGAAATGTGTAGCGTGATTGTACTTTTGACTTAGACTCATGCATGTCGCGGATGGTTGTTTCTTTTACATGAGGGTACCTTCAAGGCTTCAACAACTGTGCAAGTAGCCCATATTGGGTGAAAACAAGTAAATGATGTGTTCGAGTGTATTTGTGCTTGTGATTACAAAATTATGGATGTGTATCTTCTAGATCCTGTGTTGTGGTTCTCAAATTGCTGATGGTTTCATTCTCAATTGTTCTTAAATCTAGTGAGTTGATTTCCTTTAATGGTGGAAGTATAATGTTAATTTTTGCATCCTATGTTCTATTGCTAATCTATTACCTACTTTATTTCCACTGATTTTCCCCATGTCTGAGCAGAGTTTAGATTCTTATGTGTCTCTTATTTGTGTATCAGAACGAATGGCGTGCAATTGGGGTGCAGCAGAGCCGGGGGTGGGTGCACTATGCTGTTCATCGACCAGAGCCACACATCATGCTCTTCAGGCGGCCTGTTAACTATCAGCAGCCGCAGGAGAATCAGGCTCAGTGAAACTTGGTTTCCAAGTGAAATATCACTCACTGCCTCTAGAAATCACTACCCTCATTTCTGCTGGAAATGATATCGTTATATGTGATACCTAGGATGTTAAAGATTGGTATTCTTGCAAATTTTTTGTTCTTCTGTCAAGTTTGCAGAATTCCATGTTGAATGTTTTGTTGGTAGACTGATGTTATGGTTTGCAGAAATTCATGTTGACCTGCTAGTAGAATTCTGGTGTCTAATTTCTTTGCGGATTATAATCAGAACCTTGTTTCTTTGATCCATTGTGTGGTCTGCGGTTACAGTTCATTTCGCTTTTGTTTCTACCTTTTCTCTGTATGATTCTGTCTTTTTTCCTTCTATATAGTAGTGCCCATTACTCGGTCTGAGTTTTGAATTGGCCAAAACTTCAGTGACTTCCATTTTGTGGTTGATTTGATTGATGGTATGAGAAGTGTTTGGAATGTCTTAAGGAATCGGGGATGGCTGGTGTTTTGTCCACATTTCATATGCAGTTTTGTGTGTGTAATTTACGTGTGAATTTGTGTAATTGCAGTGATGTTACTGTAGAATAATAATTAATCGGCTGGTTCAATCTTAGAATTTAGCACGCTGGAGTGTATCTATTCTGGGGTCAGTTTTAAAGACCCTTTGGTTAAAGGGATTCATAGAATCAGTATATGGTTAGAATATTTATCCTCTGTTGGTTTTGTTTATCTATTGTACATTCCTCCCCCTTCGTGTGAATGATCATGAGACGTACGTTAGATTGGTGTGGTAACTTATAAGCATCTCTAAAATCAAATTTGCAACTCAACCAAAACCACACCACATTGAGTTTTATCTTCTTTTTTAGTGAAATAA